>JAJEJO010046906.1:121645-235204 GCA_020662805.1 Glaucomys volans
TCCTTCCTTCCTTCCTTCCTTCCTTCCTTCCTTCCTTCCTTCCTTCCTTCCTTCCTTCCTTCTTTTCTCCCTTTTCTTTTTTGGTACCAGGGATTGAACCCAGGAGCACTTGGCCACTGAGCCACATCCCTAGTCCTATTTTGTATTTTATTTAGAGACAGGGTCTCACTGAGTTGCTTAGTGCCTCACTTTTTGCTGAGGCTGGCTTTGAACTCGCGATCCTCCTGACTCAGCCTCCCAAGCCTCTGGGATTACAGGCGTGCACCACCATGCCCTGCAAAACCTTCCTTTTTCTTAAATCTTAAATTCTTTCCTGGTGAATGTTTGCTGTCTCTACTGCATGGAGCTGTCAGCTCAGGACTATAGGTTCACAGACATCAAATTAAGATCCCTACTGTATCAGTTGCTTTTGTGAAGAAAAGAAAAGAAAACCAGCTTTTTTGATATGTAACCCATACACCATACAAGTTGCCCACTTAAAGTATGCAGTTCAATGGTGTTTAGTACCTTCCCAAGTGAGTGCCAGGTGTCAGACAATGATGTACCCAATGCTGGCATTGGGACATGCTTGGACATGACTTCAAGGCTCCTCATATTCAAGGTTGTTCTGTTCTTCCCTTGTTTCTCTCCCTCCCAGCACAGGGAGAGGCACAGGAAAGCCCCCTTATTGGCCTGACCCTCACTGCCAGAAGAGGAACACAATTGCCTCCAGTCTTACTAACATTTAATTAACTCATATTGCAGAAAAGGAGAAAGAAAGTCAAGGGACATACTGAGGTCCCTGAAGAACTTTGTCCCAAGGCATTATCTGTTCTTCTGAGCCAATTCACCTGCCCAAAATATAGTGTGCTATCCCTCTAAAATTGCCTGCATCCATCCTCTCCCTTATAAAGAGGGTGCTTAAGCTCCAACCATCTGACCTTTGCCTTGAATCTTGTACTTGGACTACAGCTCCCCTGTCTCCACATCAGTGAATTTGTATGTTCTTTTCCCTGTTTTTGTCAGTATCAATTGTCATTTTCATTTCATAGACTAAAATCATGGAATCTTTAGGGGAAAGGTTGGAAGTTCCCTCTAACAGCTATGCATCAGTCACCATAGTTAAACCTTAGAAAATGTTTATCACCCTTCCAAACCCCAAGTCCCTTAACAGTCATGCCTCATTTCCCCTGGGTCTCCCACAGCCCCAAGTAACCACAAATCTACAGTTTTCTCCATAGATGTGTTTATTCTAGACATTCCATATAAATGGAATCATGTGCTCCTTTGTGACTGGTTTCTTCATATTGTTCTTTAAAAGGATCTTTAGAATTTTTTGTACCACTTCTCTGCAGATAGAAACCCAATTTTCCTAGCACCCTTTCTTGGAAAACATATCTTTGTTCATTGAACTGCCTTGACACCTCTGTCAAAAATCAGTTAGCAGGCTGGGGTTGTGGCTCAGTGGTAGAGCTCTTGCCCAGCAAGTGTGAGGTGCTACAGTTGACGCTCAGCAACACTTAAAATAAATAAATAAAATAAAGGTATTGTATCCATCTCCAACTAAAAATTTTAAAAAAATAAATTAGCTGTAAATTTAAAGATTTATTTCTTAAAACTTTTTTGTTATGGGGGATTGAACCAGGGGTGCTTTAAGATTGAGCTACATCCCCAGTCCTACTTCATTTTTTTTTTATTTTGAGAGAGGGTCTCACTAAATTGCTGAAGGTCTAAGTTACCCAGGCTGTCCTCCAATTTACCATCCTTCTACCTCAGCTTCAGAGTAAATAGGATTATGGGTACCTGGCTGGGCTCAATTCTATTCTATGGTTCTATGTCTATCCTTAGGCAACAGCCCTTTAAAAAATATTTTATTTAGAGATAGGGTATGGCCAAGTTGCTTAGGGTCTTACAAATTTGTTGAGGTTGGCTTTGAACTTGAACTTGACATCCTCCTGCCTCAGCCTCCCAAGCCGCTGGGATTACAGGTGTGTGCCACTACCCCTTGTAACTATTTTGATAGCTTTATAGTGGGTCTAAAAATAGGGAAATATGAGTACTATAGCTGTGTTATTCTTTTTCAAGATTGTTTCCACTATTCTGGATCCCTTTCATCTCCATATCAATTTTAGGACAAGTTCACTAATTTTTGTTTAAAAAAATTCAACTGAGACTTTTTCTATGGCACTGGGGTTTTAACCCAAGGGCATTTTACCACTGAGCTATATCCCCACCCCCTTTATTTTTTACTTTGAGACAAATTTTGATAAGTTTCTAAGGTTCATCTCAAACTTGCAATTTTCTTGCATCAGCCTCCAGAGTCTCTAGGATTACAGGTGTGTGCCACCATATAAGGATTTTATCATTTTGGAAGATCAATTTGGTGAGTATAATTATCTTAACAACAGTAAGTTTCCTGTCCACGTACGTGGATCTGCATCCTGGAATCTACTCATTTGGAAGCTTCTCCAGCAATCCTATTCTATGACTTTTTTCACCCTCTCATTGACTTCAGACTTTTTTGTGTCCAACCATTTGCAAATTTTAACATGATGAGAGTAGTTGATATAATAATATTATTTTTCATGACAGCTAAACTTATTTTTTATTCATTTATTCAAAAAATTTTTTTTAAATAGAGGGCCTCCTATATTCCCTGCACTTTGTTGAATATTCTGATTCTTGTAATTTGAGTTTTTCCTCTTTTTCCCCTGGTCAGTCTTCCTAAAACTTTGTCAATATTTTTTCATTTTTTCATTTAAAAAATAATTTTTAGTTTTTTTGATTTTTTGTGTATTGTTTTCTATTTTCCATTTCATTAATATCTGCTGTAATTTTTACCATTTCCTTCCTTCTGCTTCCTTATGTTTAATTAGTTCTTCTTTTTCTAGTTCCCTAATGTGGATGTTCTTTCTTCTCTTTTGATGTGGGCATTAACAGCTATAATTTTTCTTCTAAAGACAGTGGAATGAATGGGACATCAATTTCCTATGCTTGTATATGAATACACAACTAGTGAAACTTCATTTCATGTATAACCACAAGAATGGGATCCTAATTAGAATAAATCTTACTCCGCGTGTGCATATGTCAAAGTGCATTCTACTGCAATGTATATCTAAAAAGAGCAAAGTTTTAAAAATGTATGCTAAAACATAAAAAAGAGCTGCTTCAACTGCATTCTATTTGTGTGATATTTTTGCATTTCACTTTCTTTTCTTTAAATTTTTTTTGTGTTGTTTCACTTTCATTCACCTCAAATGAATCATTTTCCATCTTTATCTTGTAATTTCTTCAATTCACTGGTTATTTAATCATAAAGGTCCTCTTGAGTGTCATTTGTTCCAATCATTGCAATTATGGAAGGGGAAAATACTAATTTCTCATCCTTTTTAAAGTAAATAATTTAGATTCAGCAAATAAACATGCTTTCTGTATTTATCATGTTGGTTTCTCATTCACCCCTTTGTTCCTGCTTCTAAGTTTCACTGTGGATATAAAACATGCAGGACTTCACTCAAGTGCAGATCAAGTCCATAGTCTGGTGTACGACAGGTGGTGCTGGATTCTGAGGCTGCTGGTTAAGAGACAAGGAAGCTACTCAGAACACTCTTCCCACAAGGTCCAAACCCCAGTTCCTTGTCCCTCTGGTACAAGCAGGAAGCAGGAAGGCTCCAGGCAGCTACTTGGAACACCCTTCCCACAGGGTCCAAACCCCAGTCCCTTGTCCCTCTGGTAGAGGTGAGTATATTCTGTTCTATGGACTTCTTGAGTTTTTCCATACTTTTTATTTGCACCTGATCCATTCTTTTTTAAAAACTTTTTATAATTAACTAATTTGGGGGGGTGCTGGGTATTGAACTCAAGTGTGCTTAACCACTGAGCCCCATCCCCATCCTTTCTTATTTTACTTTTTCATTCTGAAACAAGGTCTTGCTAAATTGCTCAGGGCCTCACTAAGCTACTGAGGCTGGCTTTGAACTTGAGATTCTCCTGCCTCAGCCTCCTGAGTTGCTGGGATTACAGGTATGCACCATTGTGCCTGGCAGAATTAACTATTTTTTAAATTTTTAAAATTTATTTCATTTTTGTTTTTATCAGTTCATTATAGTTATACACAATAGTGGGGCTCATGTTGCCATATGACATAATTTGGTCCAGTTAGATCCCCAGTACTTCATCTTTCCCTCCCCACCCCCCTCCCTCACCCCCATCCTCCCCTGGTCTGCCTTCCATTTACTGAATGTAGGGAAGCATTTGAAGTCCCATTCCTTTAATCATTTCTTCATATAGTTTTCTCCCAAAAAACTCTGAAGCTGAGGAGGACAGTTTCTACTCTCCTCAGGACTTCATTCCTGTTGTTGGGCTTGGTATCTGAGGGCTGGGACTAGATGCCTGTTAGCTATCCACTGACTGGATAATAACCACTAACTCTTACTACGTGTCCATGTACAGAGCAAACAAGCACAGTGTCAAGTGCTCTGCAACCATTGTTGCATTTCATCATGACACCAGCCCTGTGGAGAAGACTTCACTCTGCATATGGAACCTCTCTCTGGTTATGATTAGCTGTGTTTGTTCCTGATTCCCTCAGAAAATTAACTCAGGCTAACAGCTACACTGACCGAATGACTAGGGAATCTAAAGCAAGCTGCCTTTTTATTTGTGTATATTAGGGCAGCCAATTCAAGAAAAGAGAAACAGCAAAACACATTTCCTCTCACGTCCTCAGGAGACGATCAAACAGGTGGGTAGCTAAACTGATGCTGGGACTCCAGCTCTTCCCTCTCTCTTCTTGCATGGCTTCTGTCTTGCCTTGGCTTCTGTCTCAGTCTTGTTACTCTAGCCCCATCTTCTGCCAAATCCTTTAAAATATGGACTAGATTGTGTCACTGACTATGGTTTTTTTTTGTTTTGATTTGTTTTCTTTTTTTATGACTCACATCTGTTTTCTTAGGTAACATCCAAACTCTCCAAGGAAGCTTAAAATCTTCCTTCAAGAAGATTGTCTAGCATCTGCTGCTTCCATCTCCTTCACACACACTATGCTTCTGGACTCCAAAATAGCTGCTTATTCTCCAAATATGGCAACCTTTTATTCCTTTGTGTCTTCCCTCACTCTCTTCCTCTGCCCGCAGTGTCTCCTCCCCTTGGTCCATTGTCCTTCATACAGAGCTCCTCATGACTCCACTCAAGATGGGTCTCAACTCCATCAGTGCTCCAGGCTGCTCCTGCCAAGCCTCATTAGAATAACCCACCCATCTCTGAGAACATAGTTGCTGCATTTTATCAGAGTGATCCATTTATGTCTTTTCCTCATTAGGTTATGAAGACCTCTAGAGCAAGAAATATCCCATTTTCTTATTTTCAAGCTCAGGCACAAAACTTAGGACTCAATGAATGTAGTGGACTAAATAAATCTGGTCAAAGTACAAGTAGGTTGTGTCTAATGCACCAGCTATGAACCTCACTTCCAGTCAGACTTCAATCACATTCATTCCCCACACTCTCCCTGTGTCTAATTTTTAACAGCAAATTCCACATCTGCTTTGAATTAGAGTTATATTTGTGCATGGAATTGTGAGTTCCTCAGAATGGCTGGGGTTACAGCACATTCGTCTTTGTATCTCTCAGCTCACATGAAAACCAACCATTCCATAAAGATTTGCAGATCTGAAATGAGCTTAAATAGATCCACAGTTTCAGCCAAGTGATCAAATGGCCTCCCATCACTCTGGGGGAACCATTCTGTCCAGCACAGGAGTAGGAGATCTATTGCAATGCTATTTGATGTTTCACACTCTCACATTCCTGTAGGAAGAAACATCTTTGACACAGATGGGTATGCTGTCTACGTGGATTGCATCAGTCAGCACCAAATGCAGCAGTGCTATTAATGTGAAAAGAGGAGGCATCGCTGCAGAATGCAGGAGTCCACAGAAGAGCAGCAAGGATTCACAGAAGGACATGCATTTTAGCAGTGTTCAAAGCCCCATCCTTTTTCTGTTGTTGCATCATACATAAATTTGTGGATAAATAATAGAGTGTAGCCCTCTTAATGGCTTTTGCATGTAGCAGCTGCAAACCCATTTTTACCTTTGCATGATGTGTTTGCTGAACACCAGCTAATGTGAAGAAGTGAGGCACCAAAGGGGTAGAAGATTAAAGTCAAGCAGATACGGAATGCAAAGACGTTCTTGGATACTTTAATATTTTCAACATCAAATACAATAAAAATCACCTGTAACTGCTTTAGGCCACTTGAGGTTTTTCTTTTTTTTTTCTTTTTTTTAATTCTAACTTACTGTTAGATATTGCAAAATCAACAGCATAGAAAATGTTTTTTTTTTTTCTTTTTGGTACCAGGGATTGAATCCAGGAGTACTTAACCACTGAACCACACTCCAGCCTCTTTTATGTTTTATTTAGAGACAGGGTCTCATTGAGTTGCTTAAGGCCTTGCTAAATTGCTGAGACTGGCTTTGAACTCTTGATCTTCCTGCCTCAGCCTCCAGGCTCAGCTCGGTATGGAACCATTAGAATCATTAGATAATGATTAGATAATGATACATACTATCAACATTTGTAACTCTAAGACAGTGATTGAAATTAATATAACTCCTCCTAGAATAAAGACAAATATGAATATGGCCACTGATTTCTTTACTCAGTTTACCTCCTACCACACTTGTGCCCTTCCCTGTGGGCCTTCCTCCACTGACCTTGTTCAGAATATTTTTCTTTTCCTTTTTCTTTTGGTACCAGGGATTGAACCCAGGGTGCTTAACCGCCAAGCCATGTCCCCAGCCCTTTTTGTATTTTATATAGAGATGGGGCCTCACTGAGTTGCTTAGGGCCTCGCTAAGCTGCCGAGACTGACTTTGAACTCTCGATCCTCCTGCCTCAGGCTCCTGAGCCGCTGGGATTGCTGGTGTGCACCACCACACCTGGCTTGTTCAGTTTTCAACATTTGCTGCTTCTAGGACAATAGTTGCACCTCCCATTTCTCCAGCCCAAAACCTTCTTAATTCTCCTTCCCCATTCACATGTGACCCCTATTTATTATTCCAGTGCAGTGTCCCTTAGAAAAGCCTTCTCTGATCAGGTCATATCCTATACCACCCCCAGCACCATCTCTCCTTCAGAGCATGTGTGGTAGTTATAATTTTGCTTTCCAGCCCTTCTGTTAGACCATGTTGCATGACCAAAGGAGTACAATCTCTTTTTGTCACCACTGGCTCAGTAAAGTGCAGGGAGCATAATGGGCACACAATAAAAAACATTGTTGAATGAACTAGTGGAAAATAAGTAGAGGCATCATAAAAGCATATTTCTACAATGATTTGCTGTTTTAATATTAGAGACTAGAAATGGTTCTGTGGTTCCGTGAGTTTTTTTTTTCCTATTTTTTTTCCTTTTCAGTACTGGAGATTGAATCTAGGGAAATTCTACCTCTGAGCCACATCCCTAGCTCTTTTTATTTTTTATTTGGAAACAGGATCTAAGTTGCCCGGGGTGGCTTTGAACTTGGGATTGTCCTGCCTCAGCCTCCAACTTGCTGAGATTGCAGATGTTCCCCATCATGCCTAGAAGAAAATGATTCTGATTCCAGAAGGATATGAAAGCTTGAGGAATGAAAGAAAGAAACTATAGAACAGAATTGCTGGAGAAGGCTCTCCTATGACTCTACTTAAAGATGCAGAATCAATGTAGGTTCTTGGTAGACAAGATAGCCTATATTCAAAGGTAATTAATGGATAAACTATGAGAGCCTATTTCAGAAGTGGTGAGAAAAAAAACTGCAGACCTTTCAAACTGTAATGAAGAAGAGGAAGTGACCCAAGACAAGTCTTCACATTTATGGTAGAACTAAAGAATACTCTTGGACTGAGTCTCAAAGACATATGAGACTATGACTACTTTAGAAATCTGTCCATCAAAACTCTGCATCCACCCTGGAGACTCACCAACGTGAACTATGCACTAAGTACATCAATGATGTATGCAGGAGTAAAGTGAGGGTGTGGGTATGTAGAAGTGAATATTGTGATTGATACACCTGTCAGAAATTAGAATGCAAAGGCTGTTGGTGACCTGCCTTGAGCTTCTCTCCCAGAGAGTTCACATTGCAAAAGATTCCAGTTGTTCAACTTAACACCACCATTTGTGTTGGGTGGACCACCTAGACTTGGGTCTTGGACTCAGTTCTGCATTGAAATCACTAAGAAAATAACTTTGTTCTTAGCCTCAAAAAACTCTGCCATATTATACGTGTGGTCAGGTGGAACACTTAGATCAACAACAAAACTTCATAAAAGATTTGTGAAATTTTCCATAAACTTTTCAACTTTTTGAAAACATATGGAAAACCCTTGGCTAGTTTGAATGGGTGTTTTCTAAAGGGGACTTCCCAAGTCGCCTACAGGGACCTGGGATAAAGGAACCTGGTTCCATCAACAAGTAGTGTTCCTTAAAATAATAAGTCTCAGGAAGTAAGCTTGTAGGCTAATAATGTAAGTGCTCAGACAGAAAGCACGATGTGAATTCCCAGGCACTTGGGGACAGGCTCCCGCTGCACAATGGTGGTCCGACCTGCTTAGCCAGCTCATTTGCATCCTCCATCCTTTCCTGGTTCCTGGTACCATGCACCTTTCTCTGACACATGGTGGGCTCCTCTGCAGCGTGATTCTTGAAAGAGCCTATGATTCATTAAAGAAGAGACAGAGGCTTAGATAATCAATGGTGCGATTTACCTGTTCATTAGCAATTTCATGCTGGTTCTCACCCTCTCCAGGGAACATGGCCAATTTCTAGAAGGTCTCAAGGAAATATACACATGTGAAGCCTGCAGAAAATCCTCTGGGAATGACATCAATGGTAATGGAGAGTTGCTTGGTTACACAATACTTACTGGAATGTGTTTCATCCAAAAGGATGAAACAGAGAAACTCTTTTGGAAGGAAATCCAGCAATATTCATCAAGCATCAGGAAACGTCCATACCTTTTGATACGGCATTAACACTCTGTGTCTTAAAACTACTTCAAGGAAATAAACCACATATCATAGGCACAAAGAAATCTATTACTGCATTTCTAGAATAGTGAAACCAAATAACAAATGGGGGAAATGTTAATTAACTGTGGAATATTCACTTGTGGAAATTAAGCTAAATTAAGATTACTATTGAGGATTTTTTTTCAGTTTCTTTATGTTTAGGGCAAAAGTAAAATGGAAAACAAATCAGACAAAACATTTAAATGTCTATGCTCTTCATAAATAATAAAATATCCACACATGTCTGTCAACTTTTTATCACTGTGACCAAATAAACCCAACCAAAACCACTTAAAGGAGAAAAAGGTTATTTGAGCTCAAGGTTTTGGAGGTTCATTTCATGGTTAGCAACTTCATTGCTCTGGGCCTGAGATGAGGCAGAATGTCATGGTGGAAGGGCATGGCAGAGGAAAGCAGCTCACCTATGGTGGCTAGGAAGAAGAGAGAGGGAGCCAGGACAAAATATGTAAACCCCAAACCATATCCCCAGTGACCCACTTCCTCCAGCCACACCCCACCTGCCTACAGTTACCACCCAGTAATCCATTCAGATTGTTATTCTACCAAATGCATGAATTTACCAATCAGATTTTGGCTCTCATAATCTAAGCAATTTACCTCCTGCCTTAACACAGAGCTTTTGGGATACATCTCATATGCAAACCATAACAACACATAATAAAATACAAGAGAGAAATACATTGAATTGTTCCCCAGGAGGGTTTTTAAATTGTGAGTTCATTGGCCATTTTTAGCCTAATCTTCATTTTCTAAATGTATAGTCTTGTGTTGTTTCTAAAAAATAGATTCCTAGAGGTGTAATTCACAGGCTGCAACATCCACTCTTTTAAAGGACACGATTCATTTGGCTTTTGCATATTCTCAGAGGGGCCAAACATCACCATTATGCAATTGCATGGCTCCTGAAAGCAGCCTGGAGTGCTCTGTAGCAGTCACTCCCATTTGGCCCTCCCCTCATCCCATGGCAAGGACCACACTGCATTCAGTCTACACACATTGCTCACTCTGGAGATGCCTGGCAGCCTTCTGTGTTTGGCTCCTTTTGTTTAGCATGAGGCTCTCACAGTTTAGCACATGTCAGTCCTGAAGGATGGTTATGGTCCAAGAATATTTAATTGTATGGATGAATGACATTTTATGTACCCACATGTCATTCAATGGCCATTGATGTGTCAGTGTCAGTGTCAGCCATGTGTCAGTCATTTGGGTAGTTTCCACTTTTGTTTATCATGGTAACACTGTGGTGAATACTCAGCTACAGGTGACTGCTTTCCTTGTCATAGGTCCTTACCTAGGAGTATGACCTACGACTTGCTGTGGTGAGAAAACTATGATGAACTTAAATTTCTAAAAAACATTTTAGTACATTATTATTATTATTATTATTATTATTATTATTATTCTGAGGTTTGAGCCCAGGGCCTTGTGTGTGCAAGGCAAGCAGCATTCTACCAACTGAGCTATGTCCCCAGCCCCAGGATTTGAATTGTTTTAACTCATGCATCAAATTGTACATATTTATGGGGTTCTGCTATGCTTTGAATGTGAAGTGTCTCCCCAAAGCTCCTGTGCTGATGCAGGAAGATTCAGAGGTGAAATGATTAGATTATGAGGGGTGTAATCTAATCAGTCCATCCTAATTTGAATGGAATGACTTGGTGGTGACTGTAAGCAGCAGGGGCGGCTGGAGAGGTGGGTCACTGGGGATGTGCCATGGAAGGGTTCATCTTCCCTGTGGCCCCTTCCCCCTCTCTGCTTTCTGACCCTGCCATGAGCTGAGCAGCTTCCCTCTGCTGGGCCACCATTGATGTCCACCTCACACTGGGCCCAAAGCAATGGAGTTGGCCATCTGTGGAATGAGACCTCTGAAATCTTAAGCCCCAAATAAACTTTTCTTCCCCTAAATTGTTCTTGTCAGGTATTTTGGTTACAAAATCTGACTAATATGGGCTCCATGGGATGATTAGATACAGGTATAATGTTTAAATTAAGGTAAACATATTTATCTCCTCAAACAATTATCAATTCTTTATGGTGAAAAATTCAAATTCTTTCTTCTAGCTTTAAAAATATATATAAACATATCTATAGATCTCTCTCTCTATAGTACATTACTGTCATCTGAAGACACGATAGAGCAATAGAATAGCAGCACTTTTTTCTCTCATCTAACTATAGCTTTCCATTTGTTAATTAACCTTTCTCCATCCTTCCCTCTCCCCTTCCCTTCCCAGATACTGTAATGATCATCCTACTTTCAACCTCTGTGAGATCAACTATGTTGAATTCCACATAAAAAGTGATGATGCAGTGCTTGTCTTCCTGTGCTTGCCTTATTTCACAGAGCACAATGACCTTCAGCACCATCCACGTTGCCACAAATGACTGAATTTCATTCCTTTTTTGGTGGCTGAATAGTATTTCACTGTGTATATCCACATCTTCTTTATTCATTCATCAGCTGATAGACACTAGGTTGTTTATGTTGAACATTTTCATATACGGCCACACTCTTTTTCAAAGTGATGGCACTATATTATTATGATGTTGCCATAGGTTTCTAGTTTCTCCACATCTTCACCAACATTTGTCATTGTCTTTTTTATTTTAGTTATCATAGTGAGTAAGAAGATGATCTCATTGTGCATTTGTGTGTGTGGTGGGGAGGGTACTGGGGATCTAATCCAGAGATCCAAAAACCTGGTAAGTTGGGGAAGAGAATGACAACTCTGCATGAAGCTGAGATCACACATAGAAGCACACCTTCTGAGGGGCAGAAAGGACAGAGAATCTGCATTCACCATCCATGGAGGAGATGAGGGAGCTTATTTATGTGCATTGACTTTGGGCTTTTGTGTGCAAAAAGTTATATTATAATTCCCTTGGCTAAATTATAGCTCTTAACTTGCACCATTTGTAGATTTACAAATTGTACCCTACTGAAGTGGAGGAGGACTTCCACCTCCAACCCCAGCTGAGAAAGGAACAGAAAGTGGTGTGGCACAGCAGGACCTCTGGATTGCCCAGCGGGGATCACAAGTCCCACATAGAGGGCTGCTTCAGCATCAGGTTTTTTGCTGCTGTGACCAAAAGACCTGACAAGAACAATTGTAGAGAAGGAAAAGTTTATTTAGGGGCTCATGGTTCAGAGGCCTCAGTCCACAGACAGCAGGCTCCACTCTTCAGGGCTCAAGGTGAGGCAGAACACCATGGTGGAAGAGTGTGGGGGAGGGAAGTAGCTCACATGGTAATCAGGAAGCAGAGAGAGACTCCACTTTCCAGATACAAATATATACCCCAAAGCCACACCCCCAATGCCACCTCCTCCAGCCACATTCCACCTGCCTCCAGGTACCACTCAGTTAATCCCATCAGGAATTGATTCATTGATTGGGTTAAGACTCTCACAACCCAACCATTTCTCCTCTGAGCCCTCTTACATTGTCTCACATGTGAGCTTTTGGGGGACACCTCACATCCTAACCAGAACATTCAGTTGCCCAGGCTAAAAGGGTTTAGGTTATACCACCATACATAACAGAACACAAGGACACATGCCCTGCCTTGGGGAAGGATCTGAAAATAAACAGACAAAAATGACAAGAACAAAACTCAAGGATTGGGACTATGAGGACTTCTCATAAAACTGTCATGTGATGGGGAGAGTAAATCAAACATACTTGAATTTATTCAAGGGGAAGATAAGTAGAAACCTAAAGGGAAGCATGCAATGAACAAGTAAACAGAATTTTGAATGTTTGAAAAATAGCCCAGTAGGAAGGCAAGAGAGTGGACTCCTAGTAGCTTGGAAGAGTGGTGGGGTACATGGAGGGAAAAGCCATCCAGACTGACAGAGGTGGCTCTGTTTCTCCATGGCCATGTATTAGTTCCAAGGTGTTAAGAAACACAGTGTGCTTTTTGGTCGATGGCATTGCACCTGAACACAAATGATCTTATTCTGCCCAACTCCAACAGCTGCATTTCTTTAGCCTTTAGCAATGACTTCTGTAATTAGAGCATGGTAAATAGATCCTGGAGCAGAAGTCAAGAAAGGGTAACCAGGGGTCCTCTCCCCTTCATCCTTCATGTTCCTGCACCACACACCTCTAGTGGTCACCTCTCTCTGAACACCAACGAGTCCAATCTATTCCTTCCTTGCTGTTTTTTATTTTTTTAGAAATAAGACACCAATGGCACTCTCTTGTCAATGTTCTCCTGTGTTTAAAAGCTGGTGCAGGGCTGGGGATATAGCTCAGTTGGTAGCTTGTGCTATCAACTGTGCTTGCCCGTCAAGCACAAGACCCTGGGTTCAATCCCCTGCACTGAAAAAAAATAAAAAATAAAGCTGGAGCAAATCTCCTCAACTTTCCCATGTTAATGGATACACAAACTTCCCCAATTTGGAAACATATTCTTCAGGTTCCTATATCAAAAAATCTTCATATTTTTGCAATCAGTGACATTTATTCATGTGCAATGATATATATCCCTTTGTGGCTATTCAGGTATTTGTTATACTTTCCAATAGATCTAATTTATTTTTCCTTTTGTGTGGTGAATGCTACCAACTTTATTTCTTTTTTTATTTGCTCTTTTTAGTTATACATGACAGGAGAGTGCATTTTGACATATTAAACATACATGGAGTGTAACTTCCCATTATTGTGGTTGTACATGGTGTGGAGTCTCACTGGTGGTGTATTCATATATGAACATGGGAAAGTAATGTCCCATTCATTCCACTGTCTTTCCTATTCCCATCCTCATCCCTTCCCTTTATTCCCCTTTGTCTAATCCAATGAACTTCTATTCTTCCTCTTCCCCCACTTTTTTGTGTATAGCATCAGCATGTCAAAGAGAGCATTCTGCCTTTGATTTGGGGGGATTGACTTATTTTTGCTTAGCATAATTTTATTCTCTCTTCCCTCTCAAAGTTATTCTAGTAATTTAGGTTCTACCCCATTTCAAAAAGAATGCTGGCTATTCTTAAAACATTCATGGTTGCTTGTGAATGCATAAAATACAGTCTTACCTTATAGAAAAACTAAATGCTAATGATTGGACATACTTTAAAGTAGATCCATAAGCAAAATTCTCAGTATTTGTATTTTACTTTGTGTTCTTTAGAAATGTCTCCAGAATAAGTTAATAGCTCCTCAGATCACTGTTTTTATATGTAGTTGAGGACAAAATATATTCTCTTTCCCCCAAAGATGCTAAAGTCCCTAAGAGTGACAAATCATACATTTTTTCCAGATACTTGTTGATTTTCCTAGAAACACAGGTACAGAAACTAATAATTTGTCAACTGTTGAACACTTAGAGTGTTGAGAAATTTGCTATCTTTGGTTACATTTGCTGAAAACATGTTTGCCCATGGGGCAGTTAGATGGGCATGCGGGACCCTTTGACAACTTCTCCTGCTATAAAATCATTAGAAGTTGATTAGTTTCTAGTCAGTCATTAGTAGTGACCTACCTTCCCTTCCCTCCCTCCCTTCCTCCCTTCCTTCCTTCCTTCCTTCCTTCCTTCCTTCCTTCCTTCCTTCCTCCCTCCCTCCCTCCCTCCCTCGCTCTCTCCTCCTTCCTTTCAATCAGGGACTGAACCCAGGGGCACATAACCACTGAGCCACACTAGTCCTTTACTTTTTTATTTTGACACAGGTTCTTTCCAACTTGATTAGGGCCTTGCTAAGTTGCTAAGGCTGTTTGAACTTGGAATCCTCCTGCCTCAATCTCCTGAGCTGCTGGGATTACAGGTGTGGGCCCCCTCCCCTGGCTAGTTGTGAGCTTTCTACTCATATCTGAGTCCTTTCTGAATCCAATACAGAGAGGTCCTGCTCTGTCAGAGAAAGATCTGAGTACTGGTGAATCGTGCCCTTTTTGAGGAT
The DNA here is from genome assembly GCA_020662805.1 of Glaucomys volans. Lineage (NCBI taxonomy): Eukaryota > Metazoa > Chordata > Mammalia > Rodentia > Sciuridae > Glaucomys > Glaucomys volans. Next base: position 136,592 of record JAJEJO010046906.1, read on the forward strand.
GTGATTCATTTGCTTGGCCAACTGTCTTGGGACTAAAATAGGGGCACCTGTATAACTATGTGAAAATAAACTGTAGCTACTTTGAGCCTCCCTTTTCAAAATAACTTGTGTGGAGTAATTCCAGCATCATGGGGAGTAAGTGACCTAGCAGAACTGTATTTCACCCTAATCTCATTTATCTTTGAGGACAGGGTGCCTGAAACCCAGAAGCTTCTCTTCAGGTGGACCTGCAAAAATCAGTTGGACCTAAAATGGTTTCAAGTGTGACCTCCAGAAAACCTCTAACTTCACACCTACGAGTCCCCATGCCAGGAAGAACCAGACCATAAGAAGAGTGAAAATGGGTATTTCCCAAGTTCTGGGAAATCTCCTCTTCCAGGAAAAGACACGAGTATTCCTTTCCTTTATTGGCCTGCCCCTCCTCCTCCTGTGTTATACCCTGTATGTGGGATTTCCCCAGCCCAGATAAACTGAGAAGGTGATCTGTGAGCCTAGACTCCCAATTCTCTATTCTCTGGCCAATGAACAAACCATCAATACATCCCCATCACTCTTTCTTCCTTATTTTGCGATGGAATCTCACTAAGTTGGCCCGGTTGGCTTAGCACGTGATATCCAAGTTCAAAGACATGTCAGGCTAAGTGTCTTGATATCTTATGGTGTTCAATTCAGCTTACTTTCCTCCTAGTTCTTTCACACTGAGAGATCTTGGAGTGTTGATATTCTGTTTAGAATAACTGGTTTAGAACTATTTTATAGAAGATTATCTCTGAGTCCAGAGTAATCAGCCATTGCATAAATGGGTCGTTTCCATGAACTTTTCAGAGGTGATCTGTTCTGTGGTTCTGTAAATGTTCATGAGTGATGTGATGATTTTAAGCATCTTTAGGACACCTAAGGAAGCTCTTATTTTGCACTGTTTTCAATGTGGAATAAAAGCATTTCAATGAAAGGCCAGAGATCAAGGTTTTTCACCCTCCTGGTTTAAAAATCAAGGAAGCCTATTGAAGCATCTTCCCTATTCCTGTATGTTAGCCAGATGTTGGTCTTTGTAGGTTCAGCAAATGTGGACTCCTAAACTATGGGTTGGTTACTTTCAAAGCACTGGCTGACAAGGGTCCAAGGATAAGTGATGAAATAAATCTTTCATGGAGAGCTGCTGGTGAGATCTCTAACTCTAATTCTAGATTCCATTCCCCTTCTTTCTTTCTTTTATATATTTTTTCTTTTGATGTGCTAATTAATTAGTACAGCAAATAATTAACCTAGGGCCTGCACATGCCACAGAAGTGCTCTGGTGCTGAACTGCATCCCTGGCCATTTTTAAATTTAATTTTGAGAAAGGGTCTTTCCACTTGTGATTCTCCTGACTCAGCCTCCTGGGTAGCCTTTTTAACTTTTTAGACTTAGTAGACACAGATCAAGAAAAAAAAATGCCCAAGAATATTTGAAGAAACCAATTATTATACATTCAAAGATTACTTTAAGTAGTCACATGTTTTGGAAAGAATGTTAAAGGAAAAGAGTTTTGCAGGTGAAAGTCTCTGGCAGAAATAAACCAATAATCAGAAACTGGTTATTTTAGCTCTTATTACAAAAGAGGGTATCAGTCTCTCTCCTGAACAATTGGCACCAGGATCAGAGTCTTCTCACAGAGAGGTCACCTCATAAGACATAAAATTGTCGGTCAGGAGCAGCCATCTCTATCAGCTAAGATGGGGCTGTGGTGCACACTCCCAGGAATGGGGTCCAACAAGCAATGACAAGACTGCTTTGGATAGGATTGATGGAATACATACAAATAAGCACAAATATTTAAAAGGATGACTCAGAAGATCATGAGTTTTGTGGAGAATTTATATGGACCCATTCATGAAACTGGAAATAATTTCATTACCATTTACTGAATACTTCTTTTTTATTTGTTCTTTTTAGCTATGCATGATAGTAGAGTGCATTTTGACATATTATACATACATGGAATATAACTTACCATTCTTGAGGTTGTACAGGATGTGGAGTTTCACTAGTCGTGTATTTATATATGACCATAGGAATGTGATGTCCCATTCATTCCACTTTCTTTCCTATTCCTATTCCCTGTCCCTTTCCTTCATTCTCCTTTGTCTAATCCAATGAACCTCTATTCCCCACCTGCCCCCAGCCCCGCTTATTGTGTTAGCATCCACATATCACAGAGAATATTTGGCTTTTGAGTTTTTGGGAATTGGCTTTTTTAATTGGCATGATACTCTCTAGTTCCATCCATTTACCAGCAAAAACCATAATTTCATTTTTTTATAGTTGAATAATATTCCATGGTGTATGTATACCACATTTTCTTTATCCAACCATTCATCCTTTGAAGGACACCTAGGTTGGTTCCATAGCTTGGCTATTGGGAATTGAGCTGCTATAAACATTGATGTGGCTGTATCACTGTAGTATGCTGATTTTAAGATCTTTGGGTGTATACTGAAGGGGGTGGGCATAACAGGGTCTGATGGTGGTTCCATATCTAGTTTTCTGAGGAATTTCCATGCTGCTTTTGAGAGTGGCTGCACCAATTTGCAGTCCTACCAGCAATGTATGAATGAACCTTTTCCCTACATCCTTGCCAACATTTATTGTTACTTGATAATTGCCATTCTGATTTGAGTGAGATGGAATCTCAGTGTAGTTTTAATTTGCATCTCTCTAATTGTGAGAGATGTTGAGCATTTTTTATGTATTTTTTGGCCATCCTCTTTCTATTCTTGTTGGATAAAGAAATTTCTCTTTCACCTTTGGCTTTCTGGGCAGTTTGGCCAAGAGTTGCATGACAGAAATGATGGATACCTTCCATGTCCTCTTTAAGGTTTTTGCACCTCCTTCCTTTTTCTTCTTTTAAATCTGCTGTCTGTGTTAATTTGAGTGTTTTTTTTTTTAAATGGAAGACTTAGTTTTGTTGTGGAAGGAACCCAACTTTGCCTGCTTGTTAACTGAAGACACATTGCTCATAGACACTAGCTTAGCAATTGATGCGGTAAAGCACCAACCATTTTATCAACAGTTTCACCTCTGGAACTCATGTATAAATAGGCCTAAGAAGAAAAAGAGTTACTAAGGGCCAGATACACTATTTCGTTCCTTTCCAGAAGCTTGTTTGTCTTTCTTTCTGGGAAGAACAAACAGAGGAGGAACAAAGAAATTTTCAAATTAGTTTGTGTAAATATCCTATCATTGGGCTTGGGTTGTGGCTCCATGGTAGAGAGCCTGCCTAGCATGTGTGAGGCACTGGGTTCAATCCTCAGCACCACATAAATATAAATAAATAAAGTAAATATCCTATTATTCTCCAGTCAGTGGACTCACACTGCAAACCCGGTGGATAAAGTGACTTATTGGCTTAGTATATCTTTAGTACTTCAGAGAAGGGTGACTGTGAGATGAGGTACAGTGGGCAAAGTTCTGTTGGGACTTCCATTGGGAGGATGGATGGTGTCCTAGTGGTGGACGGTGAGGGCATCCAGAGGTTCAGGATGCTGCCAAGTCCTAGCTCTTGAAAAAAAAATCAAGACTGCAAAAGCAACACTGGAGCAACACTTTTAAAGAGACAGCACTCCCGATTTTTTTTTTTTATTTACTTATTGATTCATTGAACACAAATGGAGTACAGCTATTGTTTCACTGGTTGTACACAAAGTACAGTCACACCATCTGTGCGTTCATGCATGTACACAGGGCAATGGTATCTGTCACACACTCTGTTATTGATTTTACCCCCCACCCGCCCCCCCCCCCCCCTTCCCCCCATGCTAGCTATCTTTCCTCCATTCTTGCCATCTTTCCCCCCCACATTATGCATCATCATTCATTTATCAGAGAGACCATTCGGCTTTTGGATTTTGGGGATTGGCTGATCTCACTTAGCATAACAGTTTCCAACATCATCCATTTACCTACAAATACCATAATTTTATTCTTCTTTATGGCTGAGTAATATTCCATTGTGTATATATACCACAGTTGATTATGGAATCAACCTAGATGCCCTTCAGTAGATGAATGGATAAAGAAACTGTGGTATATAACACTCCTGATTTTAATGCAAAAATTCTGTCAGACAATGGAGACACTGTCAAGTAGAAATCTGGAGAACTAACTCACACTGTGTCACCTCAACTGTTTTGCTGCTTCATAAAAGGGACAATGACCACTGGAAGAAAGAGACTTTGAAAGCAGACAGACAGGGTTTGAACCCTAGCCCTGCCACTTCCTAGGTATTTGATCTTGGGTAAGTTTTCTGAGACCCTTTGTGTAGCTATAAAATGAGAATGATTGTGCTCTTTACACAATCATTGGTAGCTGTCACATTTCCTTCCTTTCCCCATTAGATATAATAAATGTATTTCTCTATGGTAGATACATTCCCTATTATGTATAAATAATATGTAGAAACACATGACAAAGCAATAGGTGATAATGCTGTGGCAGAGGCACGTGCAATCTCCCTTTACTAGCTCCCAACTAAGAAGCAGGGGACCATCTCTCTTCTCCAGTTATCATTTCTTTTCTCCATTTTCTTAACAGAAAATGAAACAGAAGGACATTAAATAATTTTAGGTTTATCTGAGTTCTTTTTATTTTTTTTTTTGGTGGTGCTGGGGATTGAACCCAGGGCCTTGTGCTTGCAAGGCAAACACTCTACCAACTGAGCTATATCCCCAGCCCTATCTGAGTTCTTTATTTTTTCATTGGTGTATTATAATTATACATAATAGTGGGATTCATTGTGACACAATCATATAAGGGCATAATTTGCTTATAATCTCATTCCTCAGTACCTTTCTTTTTCCTCTCCTCTTCCCTCTCCCAATACCTTTTCTCTACCCTATAAGTCTCCCATTGTTATTTTTTTACATAAGTGCATTATAATTATGCATATATAAGTGTGATTCACTGAGTTTTTTCCTACATGGACATAGCATAATTTAGTGGATTTCATTCTCCAGTATCCCCTCGTACCCTTTCTCCTTCCTCCCTCTCCATCCCAAAAAGGGCTTTTAGAATTTCTATGTCATGAAAACTCTGAAGCTTTCTCCAACAAAATAGCTTCTTTCACGTATTCCACTACCATCAATTTCATCAATTTCAGCAAGAACCTTATAAAGCAAGCAGTTACTAGCTCTGGCCAACCTTCCTTATTCAGAAAGTCAGGTTCCTACTCACCAGCAAGAAAATTTGTTTCCCTTCAGGCAGAGTGAAATGTCTCTTTGGGGGACCCTTTTCATAACTTAATGTGTGTATTTCATTTCCAGAATCCTGAAATACTCTGCTTCCAGTCTATGTTGGTCAGTTTTTCATCCCTGTGACCAAAATATCTGACCACAAAAACTCAGAGGAGGAAAAGTTTAGTTTATTGGGGGTTTGAGATTGCAGAGGTTCAGTCCTTGATCCTTGATTCCTCTGGGCCTGGACTGAGGCAGAACATCATGGCGGAAGGGCATGGTGGAGGAAAGCAGCTCAGCTCTGGGCAGGAATGAGAGAGGGGGTAGGGAGGAAGCAGCAGGATAAGGTATTGCATCCGAGGAAGAGCCAAAAATATTGATAGGCAGACAGGACTGGGATCTCCATAGCAACAATTCTGTGTGCAAAGTGTCTGATGAGCCAGAACAAACATGTGAACAATGCATCATCAACATCTTGATTGGACAGGGGGTGCATGATACCAGTGTCTCACTCTGATTGAATGTAGAAATCCCCCTCTCTAAAAGTTCATAGTTTCAAAGGTCACCTCCAGTAACACCATATAAACTTCTGGATTGCAGCAACTCAGCAGCAACCCTCTTGGGGCCCTTCATTGTGTTTCCTTTATGTTTCAGAAATAAATTCTGCTACTCTACACTACCCTCCATTGTCTGTAGGTCTCATTCTTCAGATCCCTGATACATCTTGAAAGACCCCAGCTCTATGTCTTAAACCCATAACCTAGGTCACTCTACCCAACCCCCCTGGGAAGGTTGCACGACCTACCCGGAGGTCGTTTAACTGATAAACAGGTTGAGAAAGAACAGGGCGGTTGGGAAAGCACAGATCATCGGGTCCCAGGCATGCCTGAACAAGTCCAGGGCATGCCTGAACAGGCAGCGAAAAACAACCCCACCCTTTAGGTGACCTATGTGTTGGATTCAAATTAGCCAATAAGATACCTGTTGCTTACTGCGCACGCAAAACCTGCCCCTTTACCCTATAACAACCCTGTACCCCAAAGCCCAGTGTGCCAGTTCACCGAAACTCCGGCTGAGGTTTTTGCTGAGCACCCGCAGGCGCCTGTGTACCAATAAACACCTCTTGCTTTTGCAGCCAGTGTCTTCACGTGATCTTCCTTGGACAGGGTGACTGAGGGTCTTTCAATCTCACTGCATCTCAGTACAATCCCCAAGGGCACAACCCCTGAGACCCACCTCCTCTAGCTATACCCCCCAGCTCATAGTTACCACCCAACATTATAGTCCATCATTTGTTTTTTCCTACAGATTGAAGGGCCTTCTTAGTGGACACATCCAGGGAGAATCTAAAGGTGCATGCTGTGCTTGGCTCAGGACATAGTCAGTCTCAGGGCCCACAACAGATGCAAAACCCAAGGAACAGTGCAGAGCTTAAATCCTTTGCTTGAACACTTCAGAGCTCAGGGATGGGGAGGGGTGTTCCCTTCCCTTCTTTCTCACTTCACTTTGCTGTCATTAGCCCCACCCCCTCTAATATTCATCTTTTCTTTCTCCTTGTCTTCCCTTCATCTCTGGCTCTGTTCCTTCATCATGTAGGTTCACAAGACATTCTTCCTTATTTTAAAGAGACTTTCTCCAGGGGGTAAGAAGGGAGAAAACAACTTACAGTCGTGGGATCCTCTTTGCTGAGAAAAAGTCAGGTCCTTTCCCACAAAGATGGACAGGAGCCCCTCTGTGCCATTGAATGCATCAGATCTAGTTTTTGGATAGGGTTGTTTAGGACAGAGAGGGGAGGGACAATCATTAGGTGATGAGATCACAGGTAGGAAGTAGGCAATTAATTAAGCTCCAGTCTGATGTTCAGGGAAAAATTAATGAAGATACTGAAGGACTAGCACCAGGGGAAGCAGATAGTTAATAGTCTGGTCAAGTTGGTTGTCTTTCTTCTGCTTCCTGCCCTTCCCTCCATGAGCTGGAGTTCATAGTGAGTCATAGTTTTTTCAAAGCCAAAAGCCATCTTCCCCTTCACAGCAGGGGACATCCGCTGAGGGTGTGAGCACACTCCGTGACACTAAAACACCCTTCACTGCTTTTCCTCTGCTTTGTTTTGTGGAGTTACAACAATGAGCTTCTACCGGGAGTCAGTGTGGTCATCAAAATTCCTGAGACATCTGGATGTGATCCCTTAATTAACACCATTAACAACATGACCCCAAACAAAGCAACACACACACACACACACACACACACACACTCACCACCTCATCACCTGGCGCTACTTTCCGGGCCCACGGGGCAGTCCTTCCTTTTTTCTTTCATGAACCAGAAGATCAAGGTCAGGCACAGTGGACCACACCTGTAATCCTAGTCGCTCTGGAGGCTGAGGCAGGAGGATCTCAAGATCAAAGCCAGTCACAGGAAAAGCAAGGCACTAAGCAGCTCAGTGAGACTCTGTCTTTAAATAAAATACAAAATAGGGCTGGGGATGTGGCTCAGTGGTTGAGTGCCCCTGAGTTCAATTCCCTGTACCCGCCCCCCCACAAAAAAAATGACTAGAAGATCCTGGCTCCATCCAGAGCAGCTGGAGGGCTAATGGTCTCAGCAACTGTGCCTGATCAGCAATGATCTGAAAGGAACGCCTCTTGGAATTTTAGAGCACTGTTGTTGTTCCACAATAACCAATCCCCTTTACCCACTGGCAGTCACTTTCTATTTTCCTTAATTCCTTGAGCCTGAGGCACCCTCTAATTTACTCTTTGTTGCTGATGATGGGATTTTTTCTTTAAAGCCAAAAGAAAATCCACACAGTGCCAAGGAGCATGTTGGTGGGGTCAGACACAGTCAGTTTTAGCAAGCTGGATCAGAGCTGAGCACCTGGGAAGTCAGACCTGGATTTAAGTCCTACCAATGCACTGGCTAGCTCTGAATCTATTTTCTCCACAACAAAGTGGGAATAACAATTCCTAATTCATGGGCTTGTCTTAAGTAGGAACCCCTGCAAAGCTTGTCGCAGCATTCCTGGACAGTTATAAATGCTCATTACATGTAAGTTAGTGTCATCATATTTATTCTGGCAATTCACAAAACCCTGTAGAATGGATTCCAGTTCATCAGATAAGCCATTCTTCCCCAGCTTATTGATTTTCTTCTCCTCCTACAGGGACTGGTGAGACTGGCCTAAGAACAGTGGAGAAGGATGTCAGACCAATGTGCTGAGGAGGGAATAAGAGCAGACTCCTTTTTCAAGAAATTGGGCACAGCCAGCAGCTCAGGAGGCTGAGGCAGGAGAATTAGAAGCAGGAGGACTGAGAGTTTGAAACCAGCCTCAGGAACTTAGTGAGGCCCTAAGCAACTCAGCAAGACAATGTTTCTAAATAAAATATAAAAAAGGGCTGGCAATCTGGCTCAGGGGTTAAGCACCCCTGGTTTGAATCCCTAGTACCTCATAAAAAAAATCAGAAATATACATCAAATGTGAAAAAGTATAGAAAAAAGTCAAAATAACTCATTAGTATTGGACATCATCTGAACCTGGCTACCTTCCCCAGCATCATTATTTTCCCAGTCACTACACTCTCTTGCTCTGCTTAAAACACCCCCAAAATGTCCCCAATACACAGACCCAGCAACTGCTTCTCCTCTGCCTGGAACATTCCCTACCAAGGTTTCCTCACAGAGATGACTTCTTTCTTTCCTTCTTGACCTCTTTGGAGGAACCTTCCCCTGCCTGCTCTGTGTAGGCAGCCCCTCTCTCTGTCCCTAGTCTATTTTTCTTTGGGGCAGTTATGGGATTCCCTGCTGTCTCTCTGTTTCTTTGTAGTGGAAATTACTGGGCAGATGAATGCAGTGGGATTTTGTGTTTGGTTGTAACCCGCCTTTGGAATGCTGCCCAATCAAAAATAGTTTTGGACTGGGTATATAGCCCAGTTGGTAGAGTGCTTGCCGTGTAAGCCCAAGGCCCTGGGTTCGGTCCCCAGCACTGCAAAAAAACAAAACAAAACAAACAAAAAACACTGTTTTACCCACTGTTCCTTTTATTGCCTTGGCATTTCTAACCTGCCTCAACTCTTTTCACGTTTGCATGATATCTTTCCATTAGACTGAAGGACAAACCAGCCTGGGGCTTAAGGTCTTCGCAGTGTTCTTCTAGGAGGGGAAGCTGACCTGTCTGATCTGCCTGGGAGGAGAGAGTTCCATCCCCTCTCATTCACAGGTCCTGCTTTCTCTCAGCCTGTGTCCTCTGGTTTTAGCGACACCAGAGGGCAGCAGAACCCTTTCCATGGGGCATGTCAGCAAAGTGGATGAATGGAGATGGCTGTGCAGAGTTGAAGCAAGTCCCTTTCCAAGGACTAGCTAAGGAGTTCTAGTAGATCTAGGATGGAATTTACAGCAATGGCATATTTTCTTACATCTCTAATTATAGAGATGATTCAAACTTCCAAAGAAGAAGAGCTTGCCTCTTAGAGCATTATAGTGAACTTGTCTGAAAACAATTGTAGTTTTGTGATTTTCCCCCTCCTTTTAGTATGGGGGATTGAATCCAGGGGTGCTTTACTACTGAACCACTTCCTCAGCTCTTTCTATTTTTTTATTTTGAGACAGAATCTTGTTAAGTTGCTGAGGTTCTCAGCTAAATTGCCCAGGCTGGCCTTGTACTTTCAATCCTCCTGCCTCAGCCTCTGGAGTTGCTGGGATTACAGGTACACACCCCCACACCAGACCCTGATCTCTTTAATCCCTAATTTTTCACTAAAATATACACTTGATCACACACACACACACACATACACACACACACACACACAGGATGTTACAGCTTTTCTTTAATATTTTTTTATTTTTTAGTTGTAGATGGACACAACATCTTTACTTTATTTGTATGTGGTGCTGAGGATTAAACCCAGGGTTTTATGCATGCTAGGCAAGTGCTCTACCACTGAGTCACAACCCCAGCTTACAAAAGTTTCAGGTTATACCTATTGTTAGATTAATACACATTTTGCTTGCCTTTATCTGGAATGTGGCAGTAGGTTTTTTACTTAACACTCTTTGATCCTTATTCAATTCACTGAGTTAGGTGTGAGAACTGAAAACTGGAATATTGGTGTAACAGTTTTATTGTTTGCATAATTATATGTGGCATTATATATAGAATATGGCTACCTTTTGTTAAGTCTGCATTTTCCAAATATCAAAGAAAGGAAATGAAGTATTTTTCAACCCCTAGACTACAGACTAGAACTTGGGATTTAAAGCCCATGAAACCTTATCCAGCCACTCAACCATTAAGACCACGTGGCTGCTGACATGGCTGTTGGCCTTGACAGTCCTTAGGTGGAGTTGGTAATGAATTACATTAGAAACATGCCAAACATTATCCATTAACCCTCTTTCATAGGAACAAAGCAAAATGGGTATTTGACCATTTAATTCTGAATAATCAAATCCAAGGAGCAAAACCCAAAGTTCAAGGAACCAAGCACTAGAGAGTATTCAGGTATTAACACGCAAAAAATTTACTCACAGGAACACATGAAAGAATTTTATGGCAGCATTATTGTAAATAAGGTGTATTATGTTGATGGCTTTGTGTATTGGTAAGAGGGACCTGACGTTATATATATATATATATATATATATTCCCCCCCCAGCAAGTAGGCATTCTGTCCATTTGCAAGAAGAACAGAGATGAACAAGGAAAAACAAATTTCACATTCACCTAGATGAAGAAATGGTAGAGAGAATGGTTATGTATCAGTCAAAAACAAGCAAGAAGTCTTGTAAGGATGTAGTACCTTTTTTTCCTTTCAGAACTTTGGATAGACCCTGTGCCCTAAGCATTCTAGGCAAGCAATCGACCACTGGTCCACACCCTCAGCCCTTAAAAACATTATTTTGAGATAGGTTCTCACCAGGTTGCCTCTGCTGACCAAGAATATAATGATCCTCCTGCCCCAGCCTCCTGAGAGGCTGGACTACAGGCATGTGCCACTACCCTCGGATACCAGGAGCTGTTTAACACCTGTAATAAGGGGGAAAACTTCCTCCTCTGTAATTTTGGATGCTTCAAATCATCCTTACATCAAAATATCCAGCTCAAAGTGTCAAATGAATTGAAGAACCTCATCTATGATTTTTTCTCTATCTCTCCCTTCCTTTCTTCCTTTCTTCCTTTCTTTTCTTGGTACCAGGGATTGAACCCAGGGTGCTTAACCACTGAGACACATCCCAGCCCTTTTTATTTTTCATTGTGTGACAGTCTTCCTAAGTTTCTCAGGGCCTCACTGAGTTGCTGAGGTTGACTTTGAACTCACAGTCCTCCTGCCTCAGCCTCCTGAGCTGCTGGGATTACAGGTATTTGCCACCACACCTGCCACCCCATCTATGATTTTTATCAGAAGACCTAATGACCACGTAATTATAGCTCACAAAATCCCCCCAGAAGAGTCATCAAAGAAATCCAAAGCTGGCATCTTCTCTGGGACTTTGGAGAAAAGGAAATTGTTTTCCTGTAGTCCCCGAGGACTACAAAATACTGTGGTGAGTTTTTATCCTAAGAATGCCAAAATAAGTAAGTACTGCCACCTGCATATCTGTTAATTCAGAAACCAGTGCGGGGCAATAGGGAATTAAGAAAAACACACATTTAGAGAGAAGAGCAGGATCAGATGGGAAACTGAACTCTGAGAACAGTGGCCTAGAGCAGGATCAGATGGGAAACTGAACTCTGAGAACAGTGGCCTAGAGCTGGCTCCACATGTTTATTATATAGGTTTTATTATCAGAAGTTTATTTGTTAAGAAAATTTCTGCAAAGCAGGCAGGCATGAATGTTGTAGTGCTGATGAGACATTATGGTTATCTTGCTATGCTCAGAACCCTCTATCCTTAGGAGCCAGTGTCTGCCTTTCAAGGTCAGAACTGATAACTCTGAGCATTTGCCCAGAATAACCAAGGGCTGGGGTCACCAGAGCAACTGGGAGATGTTAACCCTGTACTTCTGCACAGGTGAATCCCAGCACAGGAGCACCCCAACCACACGGCCATCAGATACCTCCATCCACATCACTGCTCCCCACAAGGTAGTGCTATCCTGAGCAGCATCACTGGAGGCCTGATACCCTTAGAGCTGTGCTATGACTCAGGATGTGGGTCAGAGGGAAGGAAGGGCAAGCCAGGGTCTAGGAGTGCTGCTGGGTTTCTGGCTACATCCATGATGCTCACTGACTGCTTTTTCTTAGGCTGGATATTACTGAGGCAGACCTGGAGGCAGGAATTGGGCTCTCCCTTGAAAAGCTGCTGGGGGGAATAGGGTAAGAAGGACAGTGAAGGGAACAAAATCACACAAGGGAACCTCCTGAGGTCCAGCCCCAGCTATAGCCCTGACTCTGAAATGAGCTCCATTATAAAACCAAAACCCAGGGCGCTTCCACCTGGCGGCAATGGAGCTGGGTTCTTATGCTCCAACCAGGAGTTGATTTCTCTGGGTGGAACTTCCAGACATTTGTATCTTCCTCCAGGGAAGGGGCTGCAGTTTCCAAAGTCTATCAGTCCTGGAGGAGGATTCTGGCTGCAGTGCAGTAGACACTGCAGTACCAGGAGTCTGAAGGAATTTCAGCTTCTGCTTCATGGTTTTGAAGGACAGAACATGTATTGCATTTCTACCATCTGCCATGAATGGCAAGGGAGGTTCAGCATGCAGGGCCCGGGGATCTTGAACTAGGCTGGGCAGTGCAGCCTGCTGTGGGAGGGTCAGCTGATCAGCCTGGGAAATGACCCTGGAGGAGGCAGGTCTGAGATCAAGAGTTGAAAGCTGAATGGGAGAGATTCTGGTGCAACATCTAGAGGTAGGGGCTGCAAAGCAGTGAAGACTGTTCTGAACACAGGTTCAGAAGTCAGCTATTTGGTAATTATGTCACCTCTCTTAATAAGGCAAGAACACCCAGAAACCCTTCAAAAACCAGTATTAGCTCTGCTGAGCCATGCTTATGAGCAACCATGTAATAAACAGAATAGCTCACTGTTTTAGTCAGCTTTTTTGCTGCTGTGACTGAAAGATCTGAACAGAACAATTGTTGAGGAGGAAAAGCGTATTTGGGGGCTCATGGTTTCAAAGGTCTCAGTCCAAAGATAGCAGGTTCCATTCCTCGGACTTGAGGTGAGGATGGACATCATGGTGGAAGAGTGCTAATGAAGCATGTTGATAGTTTTTAACTGATTTCTTTATGTTTTGATATTTTACCTAATTAGATTTACATGACGGTTGAATGCACTTAGATGGATATTCTTAGGCCATATTTGTTAGGTAAACTGGAGATGAAGTCCCCCACCACAGGGATGGAGGCATAGACCTTTCTACAGTCCATTGTGTCAAAGTCCAGTCCAGGACTGACACCAGGTGGCATAGAGAGTGCAGAGGATGCTTTGCTCTCTGTTGTCAATTCTGTCAAGCCTCTACAAAGATGGGAACTACCCAATCAATTCCCAGAAAACCACCTTGGTCTCTTTCCTTACCACTTTAAATACCTCTTTTCTGATGCTGACCTCCAAACTAAATGACATTAAGTTCAGTTCATAAATATGACCACAATACAAATTGGACAACCAATATATGTGGAACAAATATAGAACTCTTGATAAAGAGGTTTTACAAGTTTCAGAAAAATATTAAATCCAAAATGGCAAGTACTCAGAAATCCTATAACTACAGGCTTTTACCCTCCCCTGCTTAAACCCATCCCTATATCAACCTTGTACTACATTACAGTTATTAGTGAAAAATTTACAATCCCCTTCTTCAATCACAGCCCTGGAGATAACTGATGATTCCCCTCCTTACAGGTTCCAGGGCCCCACAGCCCCTCCTTGGAGACTTTCTTTTACCACCAGACTCTTTCCCAAAGCCCCTCTAAGGACTTTCTCTCCCTTTGACTTTCCTCTCCAAAGTCCCATCAGTGCTTCATCAAATCCTCCTTCCCAGGGTCCCACAACTTCTCCATTAAACTCTCCTTCACAAACTTCACACTTTCCTTCCCCAGTGACATTCCCTCCCCTTACACATTCAAAGGCTCTCTGAGAAAAACACATGTTCCCCTTATGGGAAGTAGCAGGAGCTCAAGGGACCATCTGAGTCTATATCTCCTTCTTTATGACACATATGTCCCAAATAGAGGACAAATTAGGCTCATTTTCTGAAAACCCTGCCAAAATTAAGAAGGAGTCCACCCATCTGACTCAGGTATAGCACCTTACTTGGGCAAAGGTACATTATATACTAAATACCACCCTGAACAGTGATGAGTGTGGTCATATCCATTAAGTTGCCAGAGATCATGCCAATCTCTTACATGGCCAAAACCCTGAAATCTACCTGGCAGCAGGAGCTGCTTTTCCCTCAACTGAACCTAATTGGATATACCAACCTCGAGACCCAGGATTTGTCAGATTACAGCATATGGTCACTTGCCTCCTTGAGGAAATGTGAAAAATTCCTACCCCCAAGTAAACTGTGGAAAGATAAGGAAAATCACCCAGAGACCTGATGTAAATCCTGCCCTATTTTTGGCCCAAATTACTGAGGCACTTACCAAATGCACAAAATTTTATGTCAATAGCCCTCCTTTTATATTTTAATTTTATCAGTGGGTCTGCACCTGATATTCACAAAAATCTGAAGCTGCTATAGAGAGGTCCTAAGTCTCCTCAACATTTACATTTAGATACATCTTTCAAGGTTTTTAGCAACCAGAGGATAAAACCCAAAAGTAAAAGGAGAGTCATCTCCTTTTAAATTAGATATCAACTCCTAGCCTCTGCAATTCAGCACCCCCAGAAAGCCCCCATGGCTTATGCTCCACCCGACCTTCTAAAGGCCCCATGACTTATGCCCAGACTCAACCTTTTCATACTCCCATAGGTCATGATCCCACTAGGCCCTTCAAAAAACACACAAGGCCCTGCTACCAATATGGGCAAAATGGACATTGGGCAAAATTTTGCCTTAACCATAGTTCCCCGACCAACTTTTCCCAAGTGTGGAAAATGGGGACACTGGAGGGTGGAATGTCCCCAGGACAGGACACTCCTCTTCTGAGCACAGCCTCATGATCCCCAACTCCCTTGTAAGGAACTATTGAAATGAGGGTCCCATACTCCATTGTCCTTGCCAGCTCAAGTTGTACATCCTATAAGCCCAGTGTTAAAGGGATGGTGGACAGCCATGGAGTTTCAATCACAGTCAATAGTGGGACTGTTCTTTCCTTAATTACAGAATGGCATAGACAAACTTTAGATCAAAGACCCTGATTGTGGGAGTTTCAGGGTCCTAGATCTATCACCTACAAACACTTCCCCTCTTTTGCACATTTGGATCTGTTTCAATGTCTCATTCCTTTTGGGGAGTACCAAATTGCCCAGTCCCTTTATTGGGTCAAGATCTTCTTCACAAATTAAAAACTTCCAATATTATTCACCCTTTAAAGTTCACTACCATTTTTTGGTTCATTCTATTCCAGACCACATCACTGTGCTCCCTAAGTTCCCTGAGAGTCCTTTGCTTGCTGAGATTAACTGCACAGTCTGGGGCACTTCTCCACATAAAATGGCAAGGCATCATTCTTCCAAGTCCTCATACAGTTAAGGGACCCTTCTCACTATGTGATTCTTTGCCAATATCCTCTGACCCCCTTAACCCTTGAAGGTTTAAAATCCATTGTCTCCCATTTTTGCTGGCCAGACTTCTCATACCAATCCAGCCCCCCCATTCTCGGAGTAAGAAATCCAATGGCTAATTTCTGTTAGTTCAGGATCTCAGAAAGATCAATGTAGCAATTGTGCCCAAATTCCCAGTGGTGCCCAATCCCTATACTCTGTTACCTCATATCCCAGGCTACAGCACACATTTCTCAGTGTTAGACCTGAAAGACATTTTCTTTACTATCCCCCTCCACCCAGCCTCATGCCCACTTTTTGGTTTTACATGGACAGATTCAGACACTAACTACTCGCAACAGATCATTTAGACTCTTCTTCCCCAAGGTTTTGAGATAGCCCCCACCATTTTGGCCAGGCCCTTCAATGTGTGCTAGCCATCCTATATTTATTCCCTAGCCACCTCAAACACTACATCTTCCTTGTAGCCCTTCTCTAGAATATGCCACTCATCACATGATAATCCTACTTAACTTCTTGGCCTCCTGGGGATACTGGGTTTCTCAGTCTAATGCCCAACTTTTCTCTCTCCAGGTGCAATATTTAGGCATCCTATTAACTCCCACCTCCTGCACTAATCTCCCAGAACAATTCCAAGTTTTGAAGGAATTCCCCTACCATTCACCAAAATGGAACTTTTATCCTCTTAGTTCTGTTTAAATATTTTCCTATCTGGATACAAAAATTTTCTCATACAAACCTCTTTATGAGACCTCCAAAGAAACTCCTTAAGATGCCCTTTTGTCTCCCCTTTCTTGTCCGCTACCATTTCTGCTGTTCAGGATTCTGCAGGGGTGCCTGGTATTCCGTCCAGTGCTTGACAAGGTTCCACTGTGCAGGGGCACCTAGTATTCTGTCCAGTGCCTGACAAGGTTCCACTGGTAGATGTTTGCAAGGCCTCATCGTAATGAGGAACCCAGAGGCATGCCCCCGGGCTCCTTGCCCTTCCTGTCATTTATTTCTTATAACATAATCATTTGATTCAGTCTCTGGAGATTGCTGGGGGAATGAGGGAAAATAATATGATGGTTCTTTAATACTTTGAAGATAAATAATAGTCTTGCAACCGTGTAATGAGTCTTTCTCAAATGAATGCTACATACATTTAAAACAACTATCCTTAAACGTGATGGGGCTTTCCTTGCCGTTGTGGTGGTGAGGAAACTTTCCAGTGAAGTTCATACAATTTCCTTAAAACTAATTATTAGTTGTCTCTCACTGTTACAATAAAATTGGTAATGCCTTTCTAAAGGCAGGTTTTAGTATCCATCTAAAGGAGAGTTTAACAAAAACATAGATTTAGATTTGTCATTGTCTCCTACAGGATGGATTAATCTTGAAGATGGTTATGTGGTGGGAAAAAGAATTTGTTGGCAAAATCTTCCATTTGTGACTAGGCTTAGATACACATTGGTGTTTAATGTTCTGCGCTCGTAAAAGGAGTAGGACAAAGTGATATAATACCTTCAAAAGCCTTGGCCGCGGTGACCACAGAGACCATTACCCACGTGTATGCCTTAATAAACAATATTTTACCCTTATGTAAAGGTTAAGTTCATATGTTAAAAAACAAGTTCAAATAGATAAAAGAAATGTCTGTTGTCTTAACCACGTATAATAAAAATTATATGGGTTCAAAGTAAATTTTGCTAGGTTACAGAATAATAAATATTCTTAAAATTAAATAATTTTGTAAGGTTAATAACTGAGGTCATTGCTTTCTCGTGTTCCTCGTAAAAATGTACTTTGGAAAGTCCTTTGCTCTGTAAACTCTAAAATTGTCATTATAGCAAAAATTTACTGTATAAAAATAGAGTGCTAAGGTGAATAAAGTGTGAGCAATTGCATTAGACCTTGAGTCTGTGTCAATTACTCTCCATCCATCGCCGATGCCCTCCCACTCAGCAGAGAATGCCACGACCCTTGTGCTAGGGCTGGACCCTGGCAGGATTCTCACCTAAAATCTTCAACTCTTTATTTAACTAATGGTAACAGTTATTCTTTTTGGCCCTTCACTCAGAACACAGACAAACATTAGGAGTCCTTTGTGAGAAGGCCACATGCCATTGCATTCCTATCCAAGCAATTAGACTTAATTAGCCAAGGACGGCCTCAATGTCAAGATTTTATAAACTGCAGCTCTCCTGATACCTGAGACAAGAGACAAGACAGATTGCATTATATCAACCCTTTAGCATTCTTACCATACACTCCCTCTCAGATCTCATAGTAATCACTCATTTTTATCCCTTCCCCCAACAAAAGTCCAATTGTTATATGCACAGCTTCTAGATCCCTTGAATACTTTCCATGAAGCACCCCCACTAAGCCCAGTCACCCTGCTCCCAATGAAACATCCCTCTGCCCCTGTAAGTTCTTACTCTTGCCCCAACATTCTGTACTTCCTGACAAGTCCATTTTCTCACATAGTAGATCAGCCATTATCTGACTCCCATGATTGGTTTAGAGATGGGAGCTCCCCAAAACAGTCCCTTTAGTTCACAGGTTATGCTACAATTCTTGAAAAAAAAAAAAAAAACAACTGTGAATTCTCCATTCACCCTTACCCAAATATTACAATGATCTCATTTACCCCCAGGAATAATATCACAGCAAGTTGAATAAGTGGCTCTCACCTGAGCTTTATCATTTTCCAGGGATAAATCAGTTCATATTTTTATGGATTCCAAATATGCTTATAATTTTATTCATTCTAATATCTAATTTGGAGAGAGGGGAAATTCCTAACTCAGGCAGGAACCCTCATTCTCAATGCTAGTTACATAAAAGATTTACTTGAGCCTACACTTTTACCTCACGAGGTGGCAGTTCTATATTGTAGTGGACATCAGAATGGAAAGGATTACATTTTCTTGAGTAATCAGCAGGCCAGACAGGTTTGCTAAGAAAGTTCAATCTAGCCAACATCCCCAGACAGCCTTGTACTCTACACCTTTAAAAGTTCAATTTCACCCTGAGGAAACTAAGGCCCTCTTTTCCTATCTCCTTAATTTATTCCACCCAGACACATGTTCTCTTCAAATATTCTTAAAGAATTCTTTAAACATATCTCCTTCAGATTTACAGTATCTCCACAAAATTACCTGCTTATGCACAACTTATGTTAGGGTTAACTCTAATTCTAATGTGAGACCACCACCATACCTACACATCAGGCTAGAGGCATTCTCCCTGCAATGGACTGGCAGCTCGATTTCACCTGCATGCCTTCAGCAAAGAAACATAAATACCTCCTGGTTTTAATAGACACCTTAACTGGATGGGTTGAGGCTTTTCTGTCTACTAAGAAAAGGGCATCTACAGTGACAACCTTACTTTCCTGGAAGATAATTCCACATTTTGGACTTACCTGCATCCCTCCAATCTGATAATGGCCCTAAGTTTACTTCCTCCAGCACTCAGGAACTAGCCAAAATTCTAAAGATAAAATGTATCTTTCACATTCCCTATCACCCCCAAGTCCTCTGGAAAAGTTGAGATGAAAAACCAGCCCTTAAGGGCAATATTAGATAAATTATCCATAGACACTCACTTAGATTTGACTAAGCTTCTACCCCTGACCCTTCTCCAAATCCAATTTTTACCAAAGAAATCTCTCATGATCAGCCCTTTAGAACTCATATATGGGCAACCCCTCCTTCTCCCTACCATTCAAAGTCAGTTAACCAGTGTCTCTCCTGATTTCTTAAATGCCCTTTTTACTCAGGATAGGACAGCTCTCAGAAAATATGCTCACATTAATCTTCTTCAGGTCCACACTTCAGAGGCCTTTCTATTTCCATAAGGGGCTCACTCAGTCTACATTTTTCTTTCTCAACCTGTAGCCTCCTTTAAAGGAAAGTGGAAAGGCCTGTTTAAGTTCATTTTAACTACCCAAACTGCAGGCATGTTAGAAGACAGCCCTTCCTTTTCTCACTTCAGAAATTTAAAATTTGCACCCATTAATGCCTCTTATCACTCCATTCATACAGGCCCTACCTGACTCCACATTAGTTGTCTCCTAAAGAAGCTTGGAAGTCTCCCACTGAAAACTTGATGCGTTGATGCCTTTCTCAGATTTCCTTTCACCTTTTCTTAGCACTATTCTGAGGTGAATTAAATTTATCATATTTACTCCCATTCACCTTTCTCCTTCTCAGGCACTATACCTTGTTTGGGATATTTTGTTCCAGGGAACTTTCATGGATCTGACACCTATCCAAATTTCTTTCTTCTCCCTCTGCTTCCTATATCTTATTTTTGACACCATAGAAAACTGTCCTGAACCTGAGACAGTGGAGACAAGAAGTAGCTAGTGAATTCACAGAGTCCCATCCCTGCAGATGATGATGTCCATGACTCAAGCCTGGAAGGCACACTCCCTGTTATGGGAGACAATGGATAAAGTAACATAAATAACTGGGAAATGCTTAAGAAAAGCAGATCAATGTGCTGTTTCTGTTAAGAGATTTATCAGGGTGGTTCTTATAATATGCATCATCACAGACATGGTCAGTGGCACACACTTCTTGGGCCTATATTCTGAAACCTGCTTTTTCAAACCAGTAACATGTTTTGATACTCCCCTTTCAGTCTTTCTTAATTCCACCACATTTTCATCTGTTCCTTTCTTGACTACTGGGTTCATCCAGCAATTTTCATTTAATTATTCAGGATTGTCTTCCCAGCCTCCACTTTGTGTTTCACACCTTAATTCACATTGTTACTATGCAAATTTTCCAACCTGGATTCATCTCGTCTAAGAAAGACCAGTGTCATGCCTTGTATATTTCTCCCTAGGAGGGGGTAAGGTGACAGAGCACACTCAACTCAAGAGAAGAGATTCTATGATGCAGTCTAAATTTTATTGCAGATGCACACCTCAAGTATGCACAAGGGGAGCTAGTGAACAAAGAAACATGAAACATGATAGCCCGTGAGGGTGGTCCAATCAGAGGTTATGCAATTCCACAAGGGGAGGAGACAGGAGAATGGGTGAGACTCTCTTGAGACAGTGGCCATTGGCAGGTCTGGTCACTTGAGAATGTGTTGTCCAAGCATGAATAATCCTGAGTGTCCCACCGGATTGTACCATTCCACAGTCTAGGGGAACATATGTCTCAGTGGCTTCTTCTTATATCCCTACAGACCAGAGGACAAGAGGACAAACTTATTATTCTCACTGGTAAAGGAGCCCCCACCAAGCAGGAAACTAATGTTGATTATTCATTAAGCAGACCCCCATGTCTTCACCATGGTCACAGGGACCCTCTACATAAAGCATTAAAATGGACTAAATATATTGCAACTCATCCACAGAATTATTCTCTTGCAGGAAACAAGTGGTAGATTGGGAATCATGTGGGTATTAATGGGAGCACAATCTAAAGATAAGGGATGGACACATGAGCACAGGAGTGATTTCATTTGTGTATACAGAAATAACATGAAAGCCCGCATCATCCGATATTGGTATAAAGGGGAAAATTACCCCCAACCTCAGAATGGGTTTTGGGGTGACTCAGGATTCCATATGGAAACTAGGTTTAGCCAAGAAACATTTTTGAGTCTGGAATGGTGAGCCTCAATATTGGAAATTAAAGACAGTTATCCACCTTAACTCTTCCTTTTATAAGGAATTCTGCCTTACAGAATATGCATTAAATCCCTCAGTTTTATTATCTGGGTCTATTCAAATAAGATAAAATGCCTCAGAAAATATATATGATGTTACATGTAAAAAATGCACGCTGCAAAACTGTATTAATTGGATCCTATGGCAGGACCTAAAACAAACTCTTATGATTCTTAAGAGACCAGTAGCTACCTGCCTCCCTATAAAGCTAGAAGAGTCATGGCAGGAAACACCTTGGAACACCTCTTCATGCAGAACTTAAGACATATAAAGCACCAAACTACATGGTTCATTGGGTTGCTAATAGCTGGCATTTTTGGTTTGACAGGCCTCATTGCCTCTGCCACTACAGCAGCAGTGACCTTACACTAAGAAGTCCAAAAAAAAACACATTACCTTTAGCAATTTCATAAGGTTCATACTGAAACCTGGCAAACTCAAATATGTATTTGAGTGAGGAAATTCTAAATGAGGTTCAGCAATTAAAGTTTCTGTTATAAGACTGAGAGAGCAAGTAGAAAATTGACGATGGACTCAGAGACTCCAAAGTCATAATATTTTGCATTACTACAGTTCCATACAATGACACTGAGGTTCAATGCCACAGTGTACCTAATCATTTAATGGGACCTGATCCATTTCATAATGCCTCTTTGGATGTATTAAAGTTATAAACTCAGGTTCTCAAAATAATTAATGCTCATCCACCTACTTTTGGTATTGAAGAAATTTGGAGCAGTTAAGCTAAAAAATATCTTCCATTAACATTTTAAATATTTTCCACACACATAGCTGTGTTACTAGCCTTAACAATACTGATAAGTGTGTCTCTAGTCTTATTTTATGTAATTTGTTGAGCAGGATGAAAACAACTAAACCATCAAAACATGCTTACTATGCTCCAAAAGGACAGAACCCCTAAACTAATGGGAATATCACCCCACAGCTGATTGGAGCTTGACTAAAATTAGCAAAATACATAATTAAGTTACACATTAAAATCATTTTTCTTTAAACTGACACATTAGTTTGCCTTCAACATGAGAATTATACCTTTAACTTTAGTAAGCTAATTAGTCTTTATTCTATATGATATAATTACTTCCCCTTTCCTAACAAATTAGTTTATCCTCACATATTACCATAATGCTTTTATTCTCCTGACTTTTAGTTTTTAATAAAGTGGTCAGCTCAGCTGCAACATCCAGAAAACATCCCAGGATATTTACTCCTGTACCACTCACCACCTGAAATCCTGATTACCTCAGGATTCCCCTCACTCATTCCCTTCTGTATGCCCCCATGTTCACTTCCAGAATTCTGAAAGGAATCCCTTTTCCCCATTTCACCCCTTCCCAGTATGAAGAAGCCAAAGAGTCATCTCCTGATTTCCCCTTTTCTGTTAGAGTGTTGAATGATGGATATGAAGAATAGGAAATTCCCAAAATAATGAGGCCTGGGAAACTGAAGAGAGTAAAAATGAAAGCTATGCATTGACAGTTTTCATTTCCCAAGATGTTTTCCAGATCCTGATTGCAGGCAATTATGTTTTATCATCCTCAGAAGAAAACAATCTCTAGGAGACAGTTAAATCCTCCAAAGCAAAATCCTTTTTAGGCACTGACCACAAATATTGACAAAAAGGACCATTTCCTGAGTAAGCAAAACTGACATATGCTCCCTAGAATACCCTCAACATAACCTACATAAACCCATTCATTTTTTGTGTTCAGGGACTCAATTTCCACCTAGAAACTGAGTTGAAAGATGCTATTTCATCATTGCAGAAACACCTGTTTCTGTGTGAGATTTCATTCCTGAATAAAAGAGCTGATCCAGGCTCTCTCTCTTTTTGTGCTAACACTGTGGGTAGCATGACTGAGCCCTGTGTTCCTGGGTGTCCTTCACAAAAGAGTGCCAGGGATGGTGCAAACTGCATCTGACCCTGAGGCAGGCAGTGCCCAGTCAGTCACACAGAGGAGCCTCTTCTCAGATGCAATTTTATGATCTGCCTCCAGGCTGCAGCCTACTGGCAAGACATTCTAGCTGGGGTTCTTGGGCCTTGTTGTCCAGCTAAGGTGCCCTGACACTGGGTTCAGAGTGGGTCTTGCTAACACCAATGATCTTCCTCCATGGCTAGGAACTGTCAGGACAGCCAGGGAGGTGCTGCTGTCTCTGCAGGCATCTCCTTCTCCCACTTCAGTAGAGACCAATCTAGAGGCCAGTTTTGCTTTGGATTCCACCTATGGCAGCATGTCTATATGGATTAAAGAAAAAAGAAATCTCATGTTTAGGACTCTCAAGCAGTGGAGATCTTCTAGCATTAAATTCAGATTGTAGGTGTAAAGAATGTTTATATGAGTTTCTATGTAGAGACTGCACAGCCCTACCTTCCTGTCTTCCACATGGATACGTTTCCTTCTGTAAGTTGCATTCTTTTCCTTTTCCAGGTGCTGTTTGCAAGGTCAGCTATTGGGAGAAGGTAGCAGCAGATACATGGCCTGCATGAAGAGCTGTAAACAGTGGGAAGTCTGCACCTTTGCCTGTGGAGGAGCAAAGGAGAAGGGAATGTTTTTGTGTGCTCTTGCCCCTGCCTGTTCTTGATCATCAGCAGAGTCAAGAACAAGCTGTGAACTGAACTAAAGGGGCAGACCCTAGATAGGGAGAAACTGACTGAGTGTTAGTCTTAAGCCTTTTCTTTCTAAAAATGAGCTTTGTTGATGATTGGGACCATTGTGATGGGGGAGGGCAGATGCCAATAAGTAATGAGATTTACTCTTTTCCAACATCTGATTTTCTTACTCTAAGTATTAGGCTTTAAGTTATCCAAGGTCATATGGTAGATGACTCAAACTTTTAAATATGGCATAAGGACTAAGAATTTGCTGTAGGACAGGAATTGTATTATAGTGTTGTGAAAGAACTGGAAATATTCTGTCGCAATGTACTCTAGCAGTGAAGTTCATTTACTACACTTTTTCTATTTTGTGTGACAGAATCACGAAATTTGCTATTCCATAACTCATGATCCTCTAAGAAACCTTGGGTTCCCATGTAGTTTGGAATTCCCAGAGTGTACATCTGTGCCTGACTTCTGAATTATGAGTTTTTCTGTTTTTCCAGTATTGGTGATTGAATGCATGATGCTCTACCACTGAGGTACAGCCCATTTAATGTTTAATTTTTTAATCAGATCTCAGTAATTGCAGAGAGGGGCCTTCAATTTGTAATCCTGCCTTCCAATCTCCCCAGTACCTGAGATTTCAGGTGTACATTTCCACACCTGGATCCTGGCCCCAAGCATGAGAAAAGAATGGGCACTCTGGGATTTGACCCCTTGCTAAAACTCCATTCCTCCTACCTCCATGAAAATGAATCCAGGCCTATTCATTAGAGGATGACTGTGAAAATCTGTGTTGAGACCACCTCATTAACACAATCACCCTCTACTAAGCCCTTGAGGTAGGTGGGTCCTTCACATCCCACCAGCTCCCTTCACACACATCAGCGAGTCATACTGAGCTGGAGCAAATCAAGCAAAAAGCATAATTACCCAGCACAGTTGACTCCATATTGCTGACCCTCCCTAAGGTCAGCAAAATCAATGATGGTCAATTTTAAAGTCAGTCATTAGCTAGGGAGCCAAAGCCAGTGGACATCCTGAGTTTTGTGACAGGGTCAAGTGTCCCTCAACTGAGACTTCACATTAAGACCCCACGCATATGTGGTTGCACACTGCCTGCTAATCCCCTTTACCTTCCTGTGACATCCAGCATCCTCATGGCTGGCAATTGTCTGTTGGTGAATGTAAAGTATATTATTTTCCTGCAGGCCACATGCCAGGTTGAGTTCTGGTGGAGCTCCCTCTCATTTTAGGCATCTAACGAGAGTTGTGCCATACCAGGAGAGGGACTCCCATGCAAAGCAGTTCTCACTCTGTCAAGCAGACAGCATCTAAGACTCTGTGTCTCACTCATTCCAAGGGGAGTTCTAATTATTGTAACCATGGCCTGTTCATGGAGATGTTCCCTTCTTCATGGTGCCTTCAGTGGGATTTTTTTCTTTTCTGGAAACTACCCAGATCAAATGTGTGTAAGTTTTCTAGACTGGAGCTTCAATGCGTAGAGTCCATCCTTGCGTCTCTGGAAATCTGCAGCAGTGCTGTAAGTATATTCACAGAGCGGGGCCTGGTAGCACACTGGTAGATATTAACTCCAGGGCCTGGGTTGATTTTGCAGTAGAGCTGGTGTGGCTGCTGGCCTTGGACCGTCTTGACCTGGTGACTGTGGTGCTTGGTTGTAAGAAATTGATGTTCTTGCCAGGAGAGATGGCTGCAGGGCAATATAGCCCCAACATGACTGCCTTCCCCAGGTGCTTTCCTATTTCTCAGGAGAACCCTTCCTCTGCTCAGAGCCCAGGCCCTATCTCCACAACAGGACATCTACTTAGACTAAGGTCCACCAGCTGCATGGTTTCAGGCTTGTCTGGCTTGGGACCATATGCCTGTTCCCAGATTGAGCAGCACAGATTCCTCTGCACACATGCAGTCATCAACCTCAGAGACTCTCAGAAGCCACAGATTTACTTGGATCTGTGTTTTCCAGCAGCATCAGCAGGCTCAGAATAGGTAAGTTCACCTCCACCTGAGGCAAGGTCAGAAGAAAGAAGGACCTGAAATTATTCAGCTTATTCATGGACTCCACAAAATTCTCAGGATACAGGTGCATCCACATTTTTATGATGGAGCAGAAGGTGCTGTGGTGTTTGGACTGGCACAGGGAGTGATGAGGAGTGGAAGCTGTCTGTTATCTGGAACCTTCCGAAATCCCATGCATGATGGTCTTCCCAAGGAATAACCAAGCAGGTGACATGCAGGAGAACAAGGTGGACAATCCTGTGAGGAACAAGTGTGTGTAGGATGCTCAGTGCACCTGTTGTCTCACCTCAATGCAGAAAAATACAGGCAATAGTGACTGGGATCCACTGGGTTATGGAGGGATAGACACAGGGCTGAGCTCTGAGACCCTAGATTTTCTCTTTCTCTTTTCTACCCAGAATCCCACCAGAGCTCTCTGTATTCTCTCAATTCATAAGCCCCAGACCTCTGCCTTCTACTGCAAATCACAAAAGGGTGGGACTGACCCATGTTTTGACCACACATTCTCTTTCATGGTGCCCCAAGTAACCCATATGGAATCAGGAGCTCACCCGCTTGGCCCCAGAGACAATCAATTGTTTCCTGGAAATACATCTCCTCCACGTCTAGCTGGGGGATCACATACCTAAAGCAGACCAGGAAGCCTTCATTTTGAACATGCTGTCCCCCCATTCCTAGATGCCTGGGGGCCTTGATTAACTTCCTACCAATAATGGAAGCTTGGGAGGGATGGAACCTGTGTCTGCACTGCTTCAAACATGATAGACTGTGTGTCTTACGATGCTTGGTGCTTCATAGTAACTGGAGCCATTAATGAACTAAAACATCCACTGTCTAGCAATCTCAGGGTCAGGGTCCCACTGCTCCTTGCAGGACAGGAGCTCTCCCAGAGGTAATCCCACACTCCTAACCAAACTTGCAAAATGCTTCTCCTGAGGGCACAAACCAGTTTGGCCCTTGTCAGAAGACTTCCTCCCTGGGAAGCGACAGGCCCACAGGGGAAGTCCATAGGCCTTGGCTTCCTGTTCCATAGGACCAGTACTTAGGCAAGAGCTCCCGGGGTTTATCCTACTTGGTACTCTGAATACACAGGAAGGGTTATTCTCTGAAAATCCTACTTTCCGCATAGATGATGAAGTTCAGAGAGATTCCCAACATTCCAAACACCATGCCAGGACATCTTCATGTCCCAGGTCTAGAGGTGATACACATTTGAGTCAGGAGTTCCAGCACCTTCTGAGTTCTGGCCACATTTTGGTATATTGATGAAAACTCATGGACACAGGTGGTGATACTCCTCTCCAGGACAGTTACCAGGTCATTCATGAGATCGTGTTGGACATGTGCCTTGAATCTTTCCACTAGAGAGGTCACATCCTTGGATGAATCTTTGCCATCTCCCTAGTTTCAGTGATCAAAGAGGGACATTTCAACATGAAAACAGTAATAATCAGCAAAATAACTCACTGCCAAACAATCAAGGTGAAAAGGACAGAAGACATTTCCTGCATATTCACAGCTGATATGATTCTCTCTCTCTCTCTCTCTCTCTCTCTCTCTCTCTCACACACACACACACACACACACACAGTGGCACACCTTGGAATTGTCTGGGACTATCTCAAGGGGAATCTCATAGGCAGGCTAGACTATGCTCACCTACAATGGTCTGTTCTGTCTCACTGTGGTCTCTGTGGGAAACATGGCCAAAATCCTGGGGACCCAGGGCTAACTGAGCACCTCCACACTCTTGAAAGACCCCTATTCAGGTATTTCCTGAGGCCTGAGCATCCCCAGATGGGTAAACAAGAAGAACTCATGGCTCTGGTTTGGTGGGCTCAGCACAATTGTGCAGATTGGTCAGTATGTGGATGGTGGGTGCCTAGTTACAAGGGTTCCAAATTCCATGTTCACTTACGAAGGAAGTGGGGTCACTTCTTTGGGGGCTCTTTACTTGAGTCCCTTTCTCACACAAGATGGGTTCTGAATTCCCCCTGGGGCTTCTCTCTTCTCTCCATGACACATGCACAAATGCACACAGTTCTACCAGTGCAGCCTGGTTCTGGTTCCCAGAAAGACCCAGATATAGCCAGCTTCCCAGTTTGAGGGAGACAGACCTTGCTTCAGTCCCATCTCCTCTCTCTTAGCATGTGTGTGACACTGAAGAAATCATAGCACCTCACAGGAGAAGCCTCCAGAGCTTCTCAGCATTTTCCCAAGGTATCCTTCCAACATCTGCTTGTGAGACTGTCATCAATAGTACATCCCCATACATGCATGCACATGTCTGCAGTGTACATGTAGAGATGACACAACATAGGGAGGCAAGGTGAAACAATAACATGCAACTCTGCCATGACATGAGTCCCAAAGTGAGAGAGAATGTCACCTCTTCTCTTGGTGGTGATATTGCACTGTGTGCTACTTGAAGGTCATAGGGACTGATTTTAGGAGAGAGACTCCCTTTGTCCTCAACCTACCAATTGCTTCCTGAGATTCTAAATTGTACCAATGTATGTAATTATCAGAGGCCCCAGTGAGGATATTATGTGAGTGTCACATGCCATATTGATAGTATAAGGTGAGTATCAGAGATTTAGTGAGGATATAATTTGAATGGCAAGACCACAGTGTTATGTGAGGCCACAAGAGAGTATATGTGTCTGAGGTGAGAATAAGCATATTATGTCAGTGTCAGAGGCCAGAAAGGATATTCATTGAGTGTCTTGAGGCCAAAGTGAGGGTATTATGTGAATGTACGGCATCAGGTGGGGGTATTATGTGACTGTGACTGTGAACTGTCAGAGACCATGTGAAGATATTATGTGAAAATCAGTGTCACAGTGAAGATAGTAGGTGAGTGCCTCATATGATAATGAGGGTTTATGTTAGTTTCAGAGGCCCCAGTGATGAAATTACATGACTTTCAAAGTTAGAATGAGGACATTATTTCAGTTTCAGAGGCCACAGTGAGGATGTTATGTGAGTTTCTGAAGTCAGAGTGAGGGTATTATGTGAGTGTAAAAGGCCACAGCGTGGGTGTTATGAGTTCCAGGGGCCACAGGAGGGTGTGATGTGAGTGTCTGATGTCACATTGAGGATATTACATGAGTGATAGATGCCACAGTGAGCATATGTGAGTCATCTCAATGAGTAGATATTTTGTAAATGTCAGAGGCCATATTTAGGATACTTTGTCAATATTGGGGACAATACTGAATATACTATATGAGTGCCATTGGACATGCTGAGTATTTGAGAGTGTCAGAGCCATAGTGAGTATATTTTGTCAAAGTCAGGAGCCATAGTGATGATACTTTGTGACAGTCACTGGTCACCATGAGGGTATTAAGTGAGAGTGTCAAGTAATAGTGAGTGTAATTTGTAAGATTCAGAGCCCAAGTGAGGATACTATGTGAATGTCAGAGGCCACAGTAGGATGTTATGTGAGTGAAAGAAATTACGTCAGTGTAATATGTGAGTGTGAGAGGCCACAATGTACTACTTGAGTGTCAAAAGTTACAGTATGTTATGTGTCATAGACCACATGAGAGTATTATGTGAATGCCAGGGGTCATATTAAGGATGCTATGAGTGTCAGAGTCAGAGTCCACAGTAAGGTATTATGTGAGGGTCATAGGGCACAGTAAGGGTTTTAAGTGAGTGTCAGAGGTCACAGTGATGGTATTATGTGAATGTCAGAGGTCATATTGAGGATGTTATGAGTGTCAGAGTCAGAGTCCACAGGAGGGTATTATGTGAGGGTCTTAGGCCACAGTGAGGGTTTTAGGTGAGTGTCAGAGGTCACAGTGATGGTATTATGTCATGTCAGAGGCCAGAGTTCATAGTGTATTTTATGTGTCAGATGTTAGGTATGGATATTTTGTGACCATAAAAGGCCACAGTGAGGATATTATGTGGGTGTTAGAGGTCACAGTGAGGATATTGTATCAATGTCAGTGCCCACAGTGAGGATATTATATGACTATCAGAGTCACAGTGTGGATATTATGTGAATGTCACATGCCATATCGAGGTCTTAGGTTAGTATCAGAGGCTGTACTGAGGAATTTATGTGTCTGAGGCCACAATAAGTATTATGTGAGTGTCAGAGGACATGGGAGTACAATATGTGAGTGTCACATTATGTACGTGTATGTTATGTGTCAAATCAGAATGATGAGATTATGTCAGTAGCAGAGGTCAGAGTGACCATATTGTATCATTGTCAGCAGCCACAGTAAGGATATTATTTGAGTGTCAGAGGCCACAGTGAGGGTATTTTGTGAGAGTCATATGCCGCAGTGAGTGTACTATATTCATGCAAGAGGTCAGAGTGAAGATAACAATGTGAGTGTTAAAAGCCACTCAGTGTATTTTGTGAGTATCAGAGCTCACATTGTGGGTATTATGTGAATGTCCAGAGGCCCTATTGAGGATATTATGTGACTGTCTGTGTCACAAGGAAGATATCTGTTTTTGGTCAGACATCACAGTGAGGGAATAATGTGAGTGTCAGAGATCACTGTGAGGATATTATGTCAGTATAACAGGCAACATGAGGATATCATAAGAGTGTCAGAAGCCCCATTGAGGGTAAAATTTGAGTGTCATAAGTCATAAAGAGGATATTATGTGTCAGTGGTCAAAGTGAGGATATTGTGTGAGTTAAGTGGTCATAGTGAGGGCATTATGTGAGTGTTAAATGGCATGTGAGGATGTTATTTGAAGGTAAGAGACCATATTGACCATGTAATATGAGTGTCAGAAGTCAGAGTGAGGGTATTCTGTGGTTGTTCAAATTCACAGTGAGGGAATTTGTAAGTGCTAGAAGTCAGAGTAAAGTATTAAGAGGTCACACTATGGGTATTATGCAAACAACAAAGGACAGAATGAGGATATTGTATCAGTGTAAGGAGTCAAACGAAGATATTGAGTATCATTGGACACATACAGTTTATTATATAAATTTCAGAAGGCATAGTGAGGTATTATGTGTGTCACAGGTCACATTGAGGGTATTAGGTGAGTGTCCTATGTGAAAGTGCAGACATTATGTGCATGTCAGAGGCCACAAAGAGGGAGTTATGTCAGTGTCAAAGGTCAGAAAGGGTATATTTTGTCAGTGCCATTGGCCTAAATGAGAGTAACATGTCAGGGACAGAGGTCACTGTGAGGAAATCATGCCATTGTCAGAGGCACCTGATACCCTGGCATGAGGGTATCATGTGTCAGATGCCACAGGAGAGCATTATGTGAGTGTCAAGGGGTACACAGAGGGTGTTACATACATGGAAAAGGCCACAACGAGGATATTATGTGAAGGATACATTGGGATGGTATTGTAGAGAGGTCAGAGGCCAAGTGTGGTTGTTATGTCTGTTTCAGAGGCCACAGTGAGTGTATCATGGGAAAGCCAAGGCCAGGAAGAGGATATTAGGTCAGTGTCAGATGCCAAGTGAGGATATTATCACTGTGCCAGAGGTCACAGTAGCAATATGAGTTCCAGGGACCACAGGGGGAATATTATGTGAGTGCTAGAGTCCATAGTGAGTGTACGTATGACTTTTAGTGACCATAATGAGGGTGTGTTGTGTGTCAGAGGTCAGAGTGAGGATACTATGTGAGTGTCAGAGGCTAAGTTAGGATATTATGTAACAATGACAGTCACAATAAAAATATTATGTGAGTGCCAAAGGCAACAGTGTATGTTCTATAAGTATCTTAGGCCACAGTTAGAGTAAAATATCAGGATTAGATGACAAATTAATATGGGTATTATATTAGTGTTAGAGGTTACAGTGAGAGAACTTTACATCAGTGGCAATGGTGAGGATATTATGTGATGGTAACAGGACACAGTGAGGATATTTTGTGAGTGTCAGAGGCCAAGTTTGGATATTATGTGAATACAAGAGGCCCAAGAGAGGATATTATCTGAGAGTCACATGCCATGGTGATGGTACTAGGTGAGTGTCTGAGTTCCAGTGAGGATATTGTGAATGAAAAGGCCACAGTGACTGTAACATGAGTTTGATGTAACTCAGTGGTAAAATGTGTCTGGATTCAGTCCCCATTCCTGCAAGACCAGAACAACAGCAAGAACAACAAAAAAATCTGGGATGTGGATAGTGGTGGAAAATGTTATATTCTTGAGTTTTGTTCTTATTTCACATATGCATTAAAAATGTCCACAGTACAGTCTAATTAATATTGCTATTCTGACCATGAAAGAAGTCAGTCCACTCCTCATCAAGGGAAAGGACCTTAATTGAACTCTATAGGTGGTGATTTCCATCAAAAGCAATGTCCTGGAATGAACACACTGGAGGTGTAAAAAGAATGAGATTTGAAGATGGACAGTGACTCCTCGCTCTACTCCTGTGGCAAAGGTATACTCTTGACTTAAGAGGGATCATTTCAAGTCACCAGACTTGTTATCTGTGGGAAAACTACTTAATTCATTTGACTCCAGCTTTCATAAACCTGCTGATCTCATTGAAGGGATATCCCTTGTTCTACTTCCAAGTCAGAAGTTAAAGGGGTTGATGGAAAATGAACCCATTTTGGAACAGGTGATGTTGAAACCTGAGAACTGAGGTCAGAAAGAATTTGACCTACTGGATATACTGAATTGGCCACATGATATAGGCTTACTTGGTGTCTTATAGAGGATGAAGATTTTCATCTTTTATACAGGAGTTTGTCACATATAATAAAATTTTGCAATCAATGGGGAAACGTCCTCTGAATTATGTCAGATGAGGAGTATGATTTCAGAGAAAAATCCATCAAACCTGAGGATGCATCTCATAATCAAGTCTGAGTTGGGGTGGGAAAGACTGACCCTGGACCTTGAGATATCCCATGGGGGAAGCCAGACTCTATCTATGCAGAAAATGGCCTTTTCCTGGGTACTAGTGAAAAAGATCATGAAGCTGCAGAACAAGAGATCCATCCCATCGCATTCAGTGAATTCCCCTTACCCTAACCATGACCCTATGGTGTCTCATAGGTTTGGGTTTATATCAAGACTTTGTCACTCTATTTGGCAGAGTGTGACCATTCACAAAGTCTATCTCCCTATTAGTGTAGTGGGCATGCTCATACCATCCCCATTATGAAGCCATCAAAGCTTTCAAGGAAATTCTTAACAAGGGGGAATAGAGGCGCCTCAGGGATATAGTGAGCCAAGGTGGTTGCTGCTCGTATAACTCAACTACAGACAGACTGCTACTATGAACTCTGGCCTCTGAACACTCTGTTTCCTATGCAGGACAGGGCCATCTTGGCCTAACTCTACTTTTCCTCCTGGAAGAATCTTTCCTTCCCCAGTGGAGAACAATGTCCCTCAACTGAGGTCCCAACTTTCACACCACCCACATAAGTGACTGCACACAATCTGCAAATCACCCACTCTTACCTATGGCACACATTTTCCTGAGTGCTGTCACCTGTCTCTAGATCACTGTGCTGTGTGCTATCTTTTCACAGGTCATTTGTCAAGGTGACCTCCCTTGCTAGGCATCCAACTCCTGTGATATACCAGGAGAGAGTCCAGCCAACACCAGCTCAATCTGGGTCAGGTAGATGTCACCTAGAGCTCTTAGTCTGACAAGTTTCAGAGTCTACATTATGATGGCTATGCAAGGCCTCATTCTTAAGAATGCATGGAGATTACAGTGGGTATGATTCCAGGACATTCCAGAGATCAAATGCATGTACATTTCTTAGACAAGCACAAAATCACTTAGACTCCAAACTTTGTGAACAAATGAATCAAAACTGTTAAACCATCCACATGGCTTGCCCTGGGGGCCACACACCTGTAATTTCAGCATTCTGAAGGATTGAGGCAGGCAGATCACAAGTTCGAACCAGTCTTTGCAAATTAGTGAGATTCTTTCAAAATAAACAGGAAGTGTTGTGGAAGTATCTCAGTGGTAAAGCACCTTAGGTTCATTCCACCCTACTGACAAAGAAAAAGTTTTAAAAAAGGAAACTTTAATTTAACCATGACAGTTTATGTTAGGGCGGTGCAAGGCGACTGGATGGGGGTAGGGCATCAAGCAACCTGCATGTGCGGAAAAACAATGTACCCTTGGTGCTAATGAAAGAGCTATTCCCCGGTTTCAGGGTGACTGAAGGGTGGCAGGGCATCAAGCAGCCTGTGCATGCACAGAGAAACAATGTGACCTGCGTATGCCCGAAGAAGTAACCAATCAGGGGCTGACAAACAACTCCAGCCAATCCCAGGAGGACAAGGACTCCTAGAGCTTCCCCTCCCCCACCCGGGATTAGAAAAACCCAGCCCCATAGAGGTTACGTGCGACTTTTCCAGCCCAGCACCCTGCTGGACCAGCGAACCTTGCCCAAGGGCGTCTGCCAATAAAGTTTCTTTTTGACTTACATCTGGCCTGTCCGTTCTCCTGTTACCATCCTCTGGTCAGCTTACCCCAGCCTGATCTTACAGTTTACATGCCTTAAAGGGATAAAAATTTCTCCTGAATAATGACTTCTGTGCTCTTCAAGGTCTGTATTTTGTCACTGCATCATGTTAATCATATATGCACAGAGCCTTAGACACAGGGTGGGCAGAGAAGCTCCACATACAGTCACTTTCAATTTGCATTCATACAACTCAGGGAGGGGGATGCTGTCCCATTCCACACATGAGAACAGGAGGCCCAAATGATACCAAATTTCCAAGGATGCCTCTTTTGTCTGATTCTATGTCCCAAGTACATGGTCATCAGTGGCATTACCTCAGGAAATTCAGCACCCCCTGATTACTTGAAATCCTAACAATTATTTCAGCAGTCTTCTCTGCCAAAACTCTGGGGCCTCTATCTCACCTACTCCATGAGAGACTGTGTGTCCTCTCTCACAGGACCCATATGCTCTGCAGGGGGCTCCATCTGCAGCTACACAGGGCTCTTGGTGGCACATTCTGATGAATGAATTGAGTAATTTTATGATAATATGAGTTCATTACTAAATACACTTAAAAATTCCAACCTAAACAAGGAACATAATTACCATCACAAAAAAAATAAACAATTTCAGAGTGAAAAGGAAGGATAAATGTGCTGTAGTATCTGGCACATATTAATGCTGAGGAGCTCAGTGTGGGAGGTGTCTTAGAGGACTTTAGAACTAGGAAATTGGTAAACCATTCTAGCAGAAGTGGAGAGGTATTGGAAAAATAGATTCTTGATTCATGCCTGTGGTGTTTTGGTGCCTGAAATTTATGTTGCTGCTAAGAAAGGTGACTGGCTTTGAAAGGATGAGATCACAACTAGATCATCATCTATACAAATGACATTTGAAAGACATTGTTCAATATCCTCTAGCTGCTTAGGGCAGCTGATTCCTCTTCCCACTGTTTCACTGTGGTCACTAGTGGCTCAATCTCTCCCTGTGTGTATGTTAGTGGGTTGGGCTGTATTCAAGTTTTGATGGCTATTATTTTTTCATCACAAGCCATTTCATAATATGGTGCCTCAAATGTAAGCAGGTAAACAGGGATACTGCTTTGGATGCAGTTTTATCACTTGAGATGGTACTAAAGTTGCAGGAGCAAACACACCAAACATGACTGCCTTTCCAGTCATGGATTTTTCCCAATTCACACTAGAACCCTGCCTCTAATAATCCTGCCCCTCTACTCACAAAAATATGTCTTCCCTGACTTGGATCCACTAGATGCAAGATTTTGGGCTTGTCTCCTTTGGGACCACTTTCTAAATCACATTGGCACAAGCAGATTCATCTTCACACACCTCTCAGTCTTCCACACCAAGCCCCACCATCAGAAGGTTACAATTCAGAGGAATCTGTGTTCTCCAGCTGTGTAAGAAGATGCTGAGTGTGGAAGGTCACCTCTAATAAGGCTTTGTACACAAGAGGAAGGTCCTGAGAAGCTTCAGACTGTTCAGGTACCAGGGACCTGAAGAAAAAAAAAAAAAACTTTGAATAGATGTATACCATGTTTCAAAGATGGAGAAAATGATTCTGTGGATTTTGGAGTGATACAGAGCCATGAATTTCTGGGATTCTCCTTTAGCTGGAACTTCACAAGGACCCATGCATGGTGGGTATCCCAAAGTGTGGAAAATAGATGACTTTCGGAATGGCAGAGTGGCAAACATGTGAGGCACATCCTTGGGTCAGAGTCTCCCCACACTTGCTGTCTAACCTCCATATAGAAAAGTGTGTGCAGTTTTGGTGGGATTGACTGAGTTTTAAGGGGAAATCACACCAGGCATGGCTCTGAGGCCCCAGCCACACTTCTGTTCCTGGGTTACTCATATTCCTACTAAACCTTGCTGTTTTCCTTCTACAGGGTAAGCCCTAGACAGCAGTTTCTGCTAGTAATCACACAGGGTGGACCCTAAGACTTGCTCATCTATTCTGCACAACAGTCCCCAAGTGACCACTTTTGAGGCAGGAGCCCTCCCTTTTGGCCCAATGATCACTCCATTCTTCTTATGCAGATATAATTCTTCAATATCTAACTGGAGATTTTCATATTTAGAGAAGACCAGAAGCATGTCAAATGTAGCATCCTGTGCCCCTCATCTGCCAAGATGCCTGGTAGGTTTGACTAACTTCTTGGAAATAATGGAAGATCAGAAGGGCTGGGGGTTTTTTCTGCACTTCTTCCTAAATAATAAGCCAAGTGCCTGCCGATGGTAGGTGCTTCATATATATTTGATCCATGAATGTATCCAACAAATTACTGCATGGCTATCACAAGGATAGAGTCTCCTCAGTCTACGACAGAGGTCCCAGTTCTTCACTCTTCATCAAGGGAAAGAATGTTAATTCTATGGGTGGTGTTTTCCATCAGAAACATTGTCCTGGGGAGAACACATTGGAGGTGGTAATAGAATGAGATTTGAACAGAGATGAAGAATCATTTTTCTATTCATGTGGCAAAGGTATACTCTTGACTTAAAAGGGATCATCTTTGGGAAAATATACTTGCATCATTAGACTCCAACTTTTATAAACTTCATTCTGATCACACTGAAGGGATACTCAATATTCTACTTCCCAGAAAGCACAGCTAATGGAATTGCTGGAAAATGAACCCATTTTCAGGTAGCCTTAATGTGATATTAATTTCAAGGTGGTAACCCAAAGTTGAAAATCACAGAAACCTGAAAAAATTACCTAAGTAATCAAGAAACTATGGCTTGGGATGTAGCTCCATGGGAGAGCACTTGTCTAGCAAGTATGAGGTCCTGGGATCAATTCTCAGCACCACATGAAGATAAATAAACAAAATAAAGTTACTGTGCCCACCTCCAACTACAAAAAAAAAAAAAAAAAAAAGAATCCAGGAACCACAATTTTCTGAGGTCAGAAAATTCCACAAAGTGCAACTATGACATGGTGTTGAGGTTAAGATCTGAGTTTTTTTCTCAAAGATTCATGCGTTAGAAAATGCAAGATTAAATAGTTAGATTATGAGCACTGCAAACAAATGGGTGGATTAATTCACTGATATGAATCAATGGTGTGGAACTTTAGGAAAGTAGGTTGTGGCTAGAGGAAGAAGTTCCCTGTGACCTGCTTGGGGATTTATACATTGTGCCTAGTGAATG
This sequence comes from Glaucomys volans, assembly GCA_020662805.1. Taxonomy (NCBI): domain Eukaryota; kingdom Metazoa; phylum Chordata; class Mammalia; order Rodentia; family Sciuridae; genus Glaucomys; species Glaucomys volans. Next base: position 174,415 of record JAJEJO010046906.1, read on the forward strand.
GAGTCCTTTCTTTGCTTCATGGCTGCAACATCCTGAGCTGACTTTTTTTCTGTCACAGGCTTCCTTCCTGATGCTCTGCCTTACCTTGGACCCAAAGCTATAGAATGAACCTCTGAAACCATGAGACAACATAAATGTTTTGTGCTCTAAGTTGCTCTTGTCAGGTCCACTGGTCATAGTGATGCAAAGTGCCTAAAAACATGGGGCCCTGAACAAGTGACTATTTAACAGTAAAATAAATTTGAATGGTTTCTGGTTTCCTGTGAGAAGTAGTAAATGAGATTAACAGAGACAAATCGAATTTTAATGTGGAGAGATAATAGTATACAAATATGGAAAATACTTCCTGCAAGCTAGTATAAGAAGAACACACTAACCAGGTCTTAAAATAACATCCAAAGAATAATGGAGAAAATCACAAGTAAGAATAGTGGATAGTTAATTTTGTAGGTGTAGAGAGATTTTGTAAGTGTAGAGAATTGTCAAGAAGTATCACACCTAAACATGAAAAAAGAAAAATACTGAAAAAATGGAAATAAATGAGAGATTTTTTCTGAGTCCTATCAAAGGAGTGATATTTCAAGGAAACTAATCTGGCATTTGAGGATACAGAAATCTGTGGGAAACACAAGTCACAAAACATATTTCTCCCTGAAATCTATGTAATCAAATTAAATCAATATTTTTGAGCCAGTCCTGAGGTACACGTGTGGATGGGTGAGTCAGAATGTGAAATCCTTGAGTCTGCACATGTATTTTCCCCATGATCATAAATGCTTTTTCTCAGAAATCCCATGACGTATGTCAAGGAAAATGGGGTATGACATTGAGAATGCTTCCCACATGGTGCTGATGTGGAGACTACTTTCACTGCTGGAACTTCAGCAGTGAAAGAGCCATCTTTTCCACATTTCCTGCACAGCAAAAATTTCTCAGATTCAGAGAAACAACATCAAAACCTAGGCCAAGGTGTACTTAGAGAAAATTCTGTTCAGCTAAGTGTGTGAAAATAAGGCTATTGCTCGAATCCGTGAAAAGTGCCACATCTTTCCAATAAATCAAAGTTAAAATGTAAAAATCACTGTTTAAAATATACTTCAGCTTGTGTGAGGAACAAGAGTAAATATTTTTAACCATTCACAGAGTGGCTGGAATGCATTTTTACCTAAGTACTGCATCTGCAGGGAGGGCAAAAATATATTTGAAGTTCAATACCAAATATACACTGAGTAAACTGCAAGAGGCAGAACATCTATGGTAGATGCAAAATCTCTGGGAAGCAGAAGAAAACTATCATGAAAGGAATTCAAATTGTCTTGTGCTTACCAGGAAATATCTGTGGTGACAAATATGAATCTCAGCCTAACTCTTCTCTAGGTTTGCAGAGACCCCCTCACTTCAGTCATGGGGACTACTGCTCATCAGCAATATTTAAAGTATTTAAATTCAATATCCTGCATGACATATTTTGCTTTCAATGTACATTTTTCATGAAAGTAACAACTTTTTGCTTCAGAATTGACTTCATTATTTTATTTCCTTTGCATTTTCTTATGATTATTATTGTCAGTTGGACAATTTCTATGACCTTGAGATTTGCAACTAATTTTATTGAATTTTCAGATTCATTGTGGACTATTGTGACTTTTACCAAAATTAAACTTTTGGTCATTGAATATTAGCCATGCTCCTGTTTGTTTCCATACATTTTACATTTGATTTTCACCTTTATTTACTTTGCAGTGGACAGGTCTTATATTTATTTTATTCCTTTATTTCAAATTATTTTCCTACATTTGTGAATGAATTTGTGTCTCAATTTTGACTCTGCTATTTGCTAGGGTAATTTACATAGTTTTATGCTGACCTTTAATCTAAGCTCTTACTGAACTAATGCAGTTCTATTTTTTTTGCATGTAAAAGTTTCTTAGAATTATTATATAAAGGATAATATCTGCATAGGCTTTTTCTTCTTTGATGTATGATATCCATTTTGAATATTCTCAGAATAATGATTAGTACAAGTCAGACAATTCATACTATTTTTTCCTTTTTCCCAAACTAAGTTGTGAAGAATTTATGTTTTTACCTTGAAATATAACTGAAGGTAGCTCTCAGCTGACCTTTAATGGGCTGAAGAGGGATTTTTCTATGGTCCTAATTTGCCATACATTTTGCCATAAATTGACAGATGATTTGCCAAGAGCATTTCTCTATTGAAATGGTTTTTGGAAATATACTATATTTTGACATATTGCTGAATTTGAGAGATGTTCTTCTTTGTCATGGGGTCTGATCTTTCCTTTTTATGTTGTTACTTTCAGTTTACCAAGATTTTGAATATATCAGTCAACGTTTAGAGTGGAAGATGGCCTGTAATTTTCTTTCTTGATATGTGTTATCTGGTAAACCTGGTCTTATAGAAATAATTGGTAAGGTTTTATTCTTCTATTTTTAGAATTTCTAATGTTAATGATTACTTATTAAAATTTTGTTGAAATCAACAGTGGCAGTGAAGGCACCTTGTTTTTAATACACTGTTTTTTTGTTGTTGTTGGTTGCTTGGTTTTTGGATCTAGGTTCTTGCTTTGTTGCTCACGTTAGCCTCAAATTCTTGGGTGTAAATAATTATCCTGCTTTAGCATCAAAGTAGCTGGGAGTACTGGCATGCACTCCCATGACCAGTTTTTCAGGTTCTTATAAGAATAAATGTAATCAAGTTAAATTTTATTTCATGTATCTTTTATGTTGTATTTCTTTACATTTAGGTATGTTACTGTATTCTATTTATTACTGATGTGATTTTCAAAACTCATGGCTATCTAGTAATTTTCTGTAAGTTGTTATTTTCCAGTGTCTTGACTTGTTGGCAATTTAGATAGAATGAGGAAGACTATTATGGGTAAATGAGCACTCGGCATTTTTTGAACTGACCAATGAATGTCTCAGGATGCCCTGTGTAGGATGGAGAATACTCACTATTTAGCACTCATATATCTGTGAGAAAAATGAGATGCAAAAGCTAAAGTAAATTATAAATTTGATTAACATTTTTCTGATAATTTAATGATGCTGAGTACCTTCATACCTGTGTTTGATTTTTAGGAAAATGTCTACTTAGGTATTTTACCATATTTAAAATATGAGGGTTTTTTGATGACTTGTATGATTTTCATGTATTTTGGATATTAAACTTTCCTCAGATATGTGGTTAGCAAATGATTTCTTCAATGCATGGTCTATTTTTACATTTCATTGATTGATTCCTTGGCTATATAGAAGCATTTTTAGCTTTATATAGTCTCACTTCCTTGTGATTTTATTGTACATTTTCTGTCCTATCCAAAATGACTACCGACACCAATGTCAAAGAATTTTTCCTACTTTCTTCTAGAAGTTTTATGGTTTTATGTTATATCACAATGAGATATCACAAGCTTGTTAGAATGGCTGTTGTCAATATCATACTATGTAACATGTACTGCAGAGGATTGCAGAACAGGAGGTGCTCAGAAACTCTGCTTAGGAATGTGAACTGGGACAGACATAGAAAATATCATGGGAATTATTTTTTAAAGGGAAATTAGATATACCATATGACTCAGATATTTTGCTAAGCCCATACCTGTATTTATCAGGGTCCTTCTGAAAAACAGCATAAAATATATAAATGTATAATTGCATATAGAAGGGGATGTATTAGATTGATTCACATGAATTTGAGATAAATAATCTTCAAACTCTTGCCTGCAGACTAGCAAAACTGGGAAACTGGTAACAGCTTATTCTAAGCAGCTGGAAACCTTGCAACTTAAGGAGGTCAATGAAGAAACTACAGTGCAAGACTAACTGCTGGAAAGGCCTCTGTGGGACTGATGGTTAAAGCCCACAATCAACGTCTAAAGAATCTGAAGTCAAAATCACAGGTGACACCGTCATAAAATGGCAACCATTTAAGAAGCTTGGAGCACAAACCACTGACAGGTTCCCCTTCCACCTCTTTTACTACACATTCATGACAGGCCTTTTCCACTCTAGTCTGACCCAATTTTCTGGAAACATACTAGCAGAAACACTTACAGCTGTTCCATATCAATTTTTTAAACATACCACAATCCACTCAAGTTGTAATAAATAATTATAGTAATTAAATGAGATAAAATATACTTTAGGGGCTGGGGATACAGCTCAGGTGGTAGAGCGAGGTAAGACCTTGTATGTACAAGGCCCTGGGTTCAATCCCCAGCACCAAAAAATATACACGAAGAATTATGTACATTACCAAGTTTATTGCAACACTATCCACAACAGTAATTTAATAAAAACAGCAGACCCAGGCCTTCCATGCCATCAGGTGCAGCATCTCCAGCAGAGAGCACCAGCCCGCCCCCACCTGAATCCCCAGTAAGGAGTACAGGCCTACCTCCTCAGAGCTCCAGCTCCAGGCACACACTGCTGGCGAGTCCCCAGCATGGGGCTCGGGCCTTCCATGCCATTTGGTGCAGTGTCTCCAGCAGAGAGCACCGGTCTGCCCCCATCTAAGTCCCCAGCAAGGAGCACAGGCCTGCCCCCTCAGAGCTAAGGCTCTGGGCACAGGTCTCCTGGTAAGTCCCCACTGCAGAGTTCAGGCTTTCTGCACCATCTGGTGCAGCATCTCCAACAGAGAGCAATGGGCCTGCTGTGCCATCAGGTTTGCAGCTGGAATTCCCATTGGAGGAGCACAGGCCTGCTGCTGCTTGAGTCCCCAGTGGGGAGCTCTGGCCTGTCTGGGCCATCAAGCCCAGTGTCTCCAGCACTGAGCACATATCTGCTCCCCTCCACCTCTGTCTAGTGCCCAGGCCTACACACTGGCCCAGAGGCTAGTGCCCTTGCTGCGACTGACCATCTATCAACACCAGGTCACCTGTGTCCAGAAGCATTGATTATTCCCAAGCTGGAGGTAGTGGGATAGCATCCTTCTTGGGTCACTTCTTGATCAATCACCTCTCAGGCATCAGGCCATTGAAAAATAAGAGGTTTGAAGTGTACAGTATAATTTTACTACAGAACGTTTTTAAATTAGTTGTATTATTATGATTTTTCCTAATATACCCACTATAATCCTACATTTTCCTTTTATTAATATTCTTATCACTCTATCATCCCCTTATGTAGCCGTTTCCTTGGAGAATCTTTTTCCCATGCTAAAAGCCTATTTCTTTTAATTCCACTTCCACTATTCCTATGGCATATTATATCTACAGGGCTCACTTCCTTTCTCATTAATGTTACATCCTATACCCCTCCTCATCCTCTCTGTCCAACATTAGAAATTGCAGTCATTATTGCGAACTTTTTGGTTATGCTGTAGATAATAATTTGAACTCGTCTTTTTATTAAGACAACACTGTTAATATCTTAATAAGGGCTATTTAGCTTAAGGACACATATTGCTTATATGGTGTGCTGCTAATATTGATCTCTCACTTCAAGGGGAGGAATTGGATATTGGCAGGAACCCTCTAAGTCTTTAAGGGGAAACTGCAATACCTATGATTTGCTCTACTAGAAGGGAAGATAAACTAGCAACATGAGAAAACATAGGAAGAAAATGTCCCAAGCAAACACAGATACTATACCAAAAGAACCCAATGGCAGCATAGCAGAAGCATTGTCAGAAACGGAGTTCTGAATGTACATGATTAAAATAATCTGAGATTGTGTGGCAGCTCCTGGAGAGCTCCAGTCTGGGGTGGCTGGAGTCCCCAGCCTGGGGCGGCTGGAGTCCCCAGCCACAGTGGGGATCTAAGGCCCCTCAGTGCCATTTTACAGCATTCCCGGGAGAGAGCAACCACCTGCCACTGCCTGAGCCCCCAGAGATGAGTTCAGGCCTGCCTAGGCTCTCAAGTCCAATGTCTCCATCACTGAGCACAGTTCTGCGCCCCCACCCCAACTTGGTCTAGTGCCAAGGCCCACACCTTGGCCTGGTGTCTAGCACCTGTGTTGCATCTGTTCATCTATCAACACCAGGCCACTTCTGCCCAGAAGCATTGATCATTCCCAACCTGGAGGTAGAGGGACAGCATCCTTCTTGGGTCACTGCTTGATCAAGCACCTCTCAAACATCAGGTCATTGAAAAATAAGAGGTTTGAACTGTGTAGTATATTTTTATCACAGAACGTTTCTTAAATTAATTGTAATGCTACAATTATTCCTAATATATCCACTATATTCCTACCTTTTTTTATTATTATGATTATCACTCTATATCCCTCTTATACATCCGTTTCCTTGGAGAATCTCTTTTTCCTCACACTAACAACCTATTTCTTTTAATTCCACTTCCACTATTCAGATAACATACTATATCTATAGACTCACTTCTTATCTCATTAGTGTTTTGTCCTATACCCTTCCTCATTCTGCCTGTCCAACATTATGATTTGCAGTACTTATTTAAAACTTACTGGTTATGCTGTAGATAATAATTTGAACTCATCTCTATTTATTAAGACAACACTGTTGATATCATAATATGGATTATTAGATTAAGGACACATTGTTTTATGGTGTGCTGCCAATATTGATCTCTCAATTCAAGGGGAGGTATTGAAAATAGGCAGGAACCCTAAAAGTCTTTAAGGGGAAACTGCAATACCTAGGATTCACACTACTAGAGGGGAAGATACACTAGCAGCATGAGAAAACATGGGAAGAAAAGGTCCCCCAAAAAACCCAGATACTATACCAAAAGAACCCAATGACAACATGGTAGAAGCATTGTCAGAAAGGGAGCTGTCATAATTAAAATGATCCGAGAAGTGAATGAGGAGCCAAGAGAGCAAATGAAGGCAATGCTATAAGAGCAACTGCAGGCAGCAAAAGATCATTTCAATAAAGAGATAGAGATTCTGAAATAAAAACAAACAGAAATTCTTGAAATGAAGGTTACAATAAACCAAATTAAAAACTCAATAGAAAGCTTAACCAACAGACTAAATCACTTGGAAGACAGAACCTCAGACAATGAAGACAAAATATTTAATCTTGAAAACAGACTCAACCAGATAGAGAGGATGGTAGGAAATCATGAACAGAGCCTCCAAGAGTTATGGGACATCATGAAAAGACCAAATTTAAGAGTTATTGGGATTGAGGAAGGCAAAGAGACACAAACCAAAGGAATGAATAATCTGTACAAAGAAATAATATCAGAAAATTTCCCAAATCTGATGAATGAAATGGAAAATCAAATTCAAGAGGTTTATAGGACACCAAACGCACAAAATTACAACAGATCCACAACCAGGCACATTATAATGAAAATACCTAACATACAAAACAAAGATAGAATTTTAAAGACTACAAGAGAAAAACATTGGATTGCATATAGGGGGAAATCAATATGAATATCAGCAGATTTGTCAGCCCAGACACTAAAAACAAGATGGGCTTGGAACAACATACTCCAAGCATTGAAAGAAAATGGATATCAACCAAGAATATTATACCCAGCAAAACTTACTTTGATGATGAAATAAAATCCTTCCATGATAAACACAAGCTGAAAGAACTCACAAATAGAAAGACTGCCGTACAGAAAATCCTCAGCAAAATATTCCAAGAGGAAGATATGAGAGACAACAATGTAAGTCAGCAAAGGGAGGAATTACCCTAAAGGAACAGCCAATTGAAGGAAAAACCAAGTAAGGTTAAAATCCAAATATAAGTCAAAATGACCAGGAATGCAAGTCATAACTCAATAATAATCCTAAATGTAAATAGTCTAAACTCATAAATCAAAAGACATAGGCTGGCAGATTGAATTAAAAAGAAAGACCCAACAATATGCTGCCTTCAAGAGACACATCTCAGAAAAACATGCCCACAGACTAAAGGTGAAAGGTTGGTAAAAAACATACCATGCACATGGACTTAGTAAAAAAACCAGGAGTTTCCATCCTCATTTCAGATAAAGCAGACTTCAAGCCAAAGTTAGTCAGAAGGGATAAAGAAGGACATTTCATACTACTTAAGGGAGGCATAAATCAGCAAGACATAGCAATCATAAATATTTATGCACCAAACAATGGCACATCCATGTACATCACTCAGATCCTTCTCAATTTCAGGAACCAAATAGACCAAAACACAATAATCCTGGGGGACTTTAACACTCCTCTCCCAACATTGGACAGACCTTCCAAGCAAAAATTGAAAAAAGAAACCATAGAACTCAATGACACAATCACTAATTTAGACTTAACAGATATAAATAAAATATTCCACCCATCATAAAGCAAATACACTTTCTTCTCAGAAGCTTTTCTAAAATAGTGAATATGTTATGCCCCAACCTACTCTTAGCAAATAAAAAAAACATACAGATACTACTTTGTATTCTATCAGATCATAATGGAATGAAATTAGAAATCAATGATAAAATAAAAAACAGAAATGACTCCAACACCTGGAGATTAATAATATGCTATTGAATGATGCATGGATTACAGAAGACATTAAAGGAGAAATAAATAATTCTTAGAGGTCAACGAGAGCAAAGATACAACATACCAAAATCTCTGGGACTATGAAAGCAGTGCTAAGAGGAAAATTTATTGTATGGAGTGCATTCAATAAAAGAAGGAAAAGTGAAAAAATAAATGACCTCACATTACAGCCCAAGCCCTAGAAAAAGAGGAACAGTTCATCACCAAAAGTAGTAGAAGATAGGAAATAATTAAAATTGGAGTGATATCGATGAAATTGAAACAAAAGAAACAATTCAAAAATTAATAAAATGAAAAGTTGGTTCTTTGAAAAAGTAATCAAAGTTGATAAACATTTGGCTACAATAATGCAGAGAAGAAGAGAGATAACCCAAATTACTAAAATTCATGATGAAAATGGAAATATCACAACAGACAATACAGAAATACAAAACATAATTAGACATTACTTTGAAATTTTATACTCCAACAAATAGAAAATCTCAAAGTCAACAACAGGTTCCCAGAGAAATATGAGCCACACAAACAGAATCTGGAGAACATATACAATTTAAATAGATAAATTTCAAGCAATGAAATAGATGAAGTCATCAAAAGCCTACCAACAAAGAGAAGTCCAGGACTAGATGGATTCACAGCCGAGTTCTACAAGACCTTCAAAGAAGAACTCATTCCAACACTCCTCAAAGTATTCCATGAAATAGAGGAGAGGGGAACCCTTCCAAACTCATTATATGAAGCAAATATCACCCTGATGCCAAAACCAAAGACACATAAAGGAAAGAAAATTTCAGACCAATATCCCTAATGAACATAGATGCAAAAGTTCTTAACAAAATTTTAGAGAATCACATACAAAAGCATATTTAAAAGATAGTGCACCATGATCAGGTGGGTTTCATTCTGGGGATGCAAGGTTGGATCAGCATTCAGACATCAATAAATGTAATTCGCCACATCAACAGACTTAAAGTTAAGAACCACATTCTTATTTCAATGGATGCAGCAAAAGCATTTGATACAATACAGCACCCGTTCATGCTCAAAACCCTAGAAAAAATAGGGATAGTAGGAACATTCCTTAACATTGTAAAGGCTATCTATGCTAATCCCACAGCTAACATCATTCTAAATGGAGAAAAATTGAAAGCATGCCCCCTGAGATCTGGAACAAGGCAGGGATGCCCTCTCTCACCAATTCTATTCAACATTGTCCTTGAAACTCTAGCAATTGGACACACAAGAAATTAAAGGAATGTGGGAAAAGAAGAGCTCAACCTATCCCTTTTTGCTGATGACATGATTCTATATTTAGAGAAGCTGAAAAATTCCACAGAAAACTTCTAGAACTCAAAAATGAATTCAGTAAAGTAGTAGGATATAAAATTAATGCTCATAAATCCAATGCATGTTTATTCATAAGTGATGAATCCTCTGAAAAAGAAATTAGGAAAAGAGCCCCTTTCACAATACCCTCCAAAAAATAAAATAAAATACTTGGGAATCAATCTAACAAAAGAGGTGAAAGACCTCTACAATGAGAACTACAAAACAGTGAAGAAAAAATTATCAAAAATTTGAGAAGATGGAAAGGTCAAAGGTCTCCCATGTTCTTGGATAGACAGAATTAATAGTGTCAAAATGGCCATACTACGAAAAGTACTATACAAATTCAATGCAATTCCAATTAAAATCCCAATGACAGACCTCATTGAAATACAGCAAGAAATCATGAAATTCATTTGGAGAAATAAGAGACCCAGAATAGCTAAAACCTTTCTTAGCAAGATGAGTGAAGCAGGGGGTTATCACAGTACTAGACTTTCAACTGTACTACAGAGCAATAGTAACAGAAACAGAATGGCAATGGCACCAAAATAGCAGGTAGATCAATTGTACCAAATAGAGGACACACAGACAGACCCACATAGATAGAGTTATCTCATACTAGACAAAGGCACCAAAAACATACAATGGAGAAAAGAGAGCCTCTTCAACAAATGGTGCTAGGAAAACTGGAAATCCATATGCAGCAAAATGAAAATAACCCATATTTCTCATCCTGTACAAAACTCAAGTCAAAATGGATCAAGGACCTAGGAATTAGACCAGAGACCATGCACCTAACAGAAAAGAGAGTAGGTTCAAATTTGCATCATGAGGACTTAGGACCAGATTTCCTTAACATGGCTCCCAAAGCAAAAGATATAAAAGCAGGTAAATGGATGGAATTGGAGATCATGTTAAGTGAAATAAGCCAATCCCAAAAAACCAAAGGCCAAATGATCTCTCTTATAAGTGGTTGATGACACATAGTGGGGGTGGGGGGAGGCATGGGATAAATGGAGAAGGGATGGAATGTATAGAAGAAAATGAGGGGTGGGGTGGGTGCAGGGGAGGAAAGATAAATAAGATGAATCAAACATCTATACCCTATGTATATGTATAAATATGCCAATTGTGTGATTTTACTGTGTGTCCAACCAGAGAAATTATAGTTGTATTCCATTTGTGTACAATGAACTAAAATAAAAAAATTAACCAAAGAAATAATAAAAGCAGGAATCAATAATTGGGATAGATTCATACTAAAATGCTTTTTTGCAGCAAAGGAAACAATCAGTAATGTGAAGAGAGAACCTACAGAGTGGGAGAAAATCTTTGCCACACACACTTCAGATAGAGCACTCATTTCCAGAATCTATAAAGAACTTTAAAAACGTTACCCCAAGGAAACAAACAACCCAGTCAATAAATGGGCTAAGGAAATGGGCAGGCACTTTACAAAAGAAGACTTACAAGCTATCAACAGATATATGAAATAATGTTCAGCATCCCTAGTAATAAGAGAAATGCAAATCAAAACCACCTTGAGATTCCATCTCACCCCAATTAGAATGTCTAATACCAAGAATACAAGCAACAATAGGTGTTGGCAAGGATGTGGGGAAAAAGTTACGCTCATACTTTGCTGGTAGGCTTGCAAATTAGTGCAGCCACTCTGGACAGCAGTTTGGAGATTCCTTAGAGAACTTGGAATAGAACCACCATTTGACTCAGCTATCCCACTCCTTGGCCTATACTCAAAGGACTTAAAATTCGATTACTATAGTGATGCAGCCACATCAATGTTCATAGCTGCTCAATTTACCATAGCAAGATTGTGGAACCAACCTAGATGCCCTTCAGTAGATGATTGGATAAAGAAACTGTGGTATATATGCACAATGGAATACTATTCAGCCATGAAGAATGATAAAATTATGGCATTTGCAGGTAAATGGATGGAGTTGGAGATGGTCATGCTGAGTGAGATCAGCCAATCCCAATAAACCAAAGGCTGAATGATTTCTCTGATAAGTGGATGATGATACATAATGTGGTGTGGGAGGGAGGCAAAATGGAGGAAGGATGTATTGCATAGGATAAAAATGGGAGTGGGTTCAGGGAGGGGTAAGAATAATAACAGAATGAGACAAACATCATTACAATATGTACATGTATGATTACACAAATGGTGTGACTCTACCTGTATACAACCAGAGAAACAACAGCTGTACCCCATTTGTGTACAATGAATCAAAATAAATTTTAAAAATAAGTAAAATAAAATGAAATATTCATGGACCACTCAGTCCATTCAAAATCAAAAAATAAATCAACCAATCAATCAATAAATAAAAACAACCTAAATATCCAACAAAGAATAATCAAACAAGGAAACTATTTAAATATGTGCCTCTACATCTGGCTTATCATTCAGCTTTTAAAGGAAGGATGCTGTTGGTGGGAGTGGTGGCAAAAGTTGAATGTAAACCTTAGTTATCCAGTTAAGATGCTGTCTTAAAAATTGAAAAATAAAATGGCTGGAAATATGTCTCAGTGATAACGCAACCCTGGATTCAAATTACAGTAACAAAAGAATATTCTGAATTATTTGGCCCAAAACTTATAAGCTCACCTCATCCATCATTTAACCTACAATTGAAATCTTTAGTTCTTTGTATATGAGAAAGAGAAAAAGGGACACAGAGACAGGTGGCCCTGGACTTGCCATTCCTTTGCTGATTTTTCCCATGGTGATCCCTAGAGGACCACTGAAGCTGACATTTCTCTTCAAGCAAAGTGCATCATGTGAAGAGTTGTTGTGGGGTTAAGTGGTAGAATGGAGGTGAGGTGAAAGAAAAGTGATGTTTGTTGGTCGGGATGGGGTGTGATGGTAATGACATCAACCAAGTCCTATCCATGATCTTTTAAGAATGCATCCACTGCATTACTTACATTCTAATGTATCTTGTGTGATCCTACAATTGAATCTCAGAGACTCTGTTCTTCATACCAAGTTAGATCAGCATTGATTTTTCTCAAGACTCCACTTCCTGACACTTTGAAATACCTAACCCCACTTCCTCAGAATCCTTCTTACAATTTCTCTTTTAAGTGGTTACTTCTGTAATATCTGGGGAACCTTTAAATACTGAGAAAGTGGCGGGTGAATCAGTACTTTGTGTTCCAATTCCTAAAATATGGAGAATCACATCCTTTTTTGTGGTCTCCATCTTCTTCCTTAAAATTGGAAATAGTAATACACATTTGCAATTCCGATTTTATCCTGAGCCAATGTGTAATAATATGAAAGTCAAGAATAGCTCAGTTGGTAGAGAGCTTGCCTCATAAGCAAAAGGCCCTGGGTTCAATCTCCAGTACCACACACACACACACACACACACACACACAAGCAATCTCTACTGGGCACCAGATTCCTGTAATCCCCACAGCTCATAAGGCAGAGGAAGGAAGAATGCAAGTTTGAAGCTAGCCTCAGCAACTTAACAAGACCAATCCTCAAAATTAGAAAGCATGTGTATGAAGGGCAGAGGATGTAGCTCAGTGGTTAAGCATCATTGGGTTCAATCCCTGGTTAAAAGAGAAAAAGAATGAAATTCCTGCAGGGGCTGGTGGCACACACATGTAATCACAGCTACTTGGGAGGCTGAGTACAGAGGAGCACAGCTTTAAATCCAGCCTCAGTAATTTAGCAAGACCCGGTACCCCCCACGACCCCCACAAAAAAGTGATGGAAATATAGCTCAATGGAGAAACACTTAGGTCCTATTTCATTAACACAGAGATAAAAGGCGATTCCAGTCCTCTTTCTCCAAAGTTAAAGGCCTCACAACTGAGGAGGGGGTTTAGGGATGATGCTAGATCTTCCGTAAACAAATCATGTGTTCCAGTCCTCAATGTTCAAGAGTTCACATTTTTCTAAAATTTTTTCCTAAGTATTTTGCTTATTGTATTATATTCCTAAGTATATTGTTTATATATAGTCATGAGAATACTTTTAATTTCACATTTAAATATTCATTTTATTTTTAAATTTTTTATTGTTTGTTCTATTTAGTTATATATATCAGCAGAATGCATTTTGATTCATTTTACACAAATGGAGTACAATTTTGATTTCTCTGGTCTTACATGATGTAGAGACACACCATTCGTGTGTACATGTACCTAGGGTAAGAATGTTTGTCTAATTTTACCATCTTTCTTTCCTCATACCCCTTCCCTTCCCTCATTTTCCTCTACACAATCCAACCTTCCTCCATTCTTCCCTCATCCCCTCCCCCCATTATGTATCAGCATCCACTTATCAGAAAAATCATTTGGCCTTTGGTGTTTTGAGATTGACTTATTTTTACTTAGCACAATGTTCTCCAACTTCATCCATTTACCTGCAAATCCCATAGTTCTTTTCTTCTTTATGGCTGAGTAATATTCCATTGTGTATATATACCATGGTTTCTTTATCCATTCATCTATTGAAGGACATCTAAGTTAGTTCCACAATTTTCTTATGTGCCTAATAAATTGATTTATCTTGAATCTTGTTACTTTTCTAAGCTCACTTGAAGATTGTGTGCAAATTGTTACTCTGAAAAAAATCCACTTTAAAATTACTTCTATCTCATACCTCATTTTGAAAAAACATAAAACCAAAACAGCAAAAGATACAAGCAAGTTGTAATATGTTTCACTTTGACAAAGTCAAAGATACTGAAGAGAACCTCAGCAAAACTCTAATCCTTATAAATCATAAGCCAAGAGAACAAAACCACAAGCTGACACAAACATGTTACCAGATACAAGAGATGGTAAAAACACTAGCCAGAAAACTCTCCTTTACTTAATGTAGTAAAAGATAGAATTAGGAAAGAAATCCACTCAAAAATCTTTACACAAAGAACAATAATAACCCAATCAATGAATGGGCCAAGGAAATGAACAGACACTTTACAGAAGAAGATCTACAAGCAATCAACAGATTTATGAAAAAATGTTCAACATCACTTGTTATAAGAGAAATGCAAATCAAAACCACCTTAAGATTTCATCTTACCCCAATTAGAATGTCTTTTATTAAGAATACAGGCAACAGCAGGTGTTGGCGAGGATGTGGGGAAAATGGTACACTCATACATTGTTGGTGGGAGAGCAAGTTGGTGCAGCCACTCTGGAGAGCAGTGTGGAGATTCCTTAGAAAACTTGGAATGGATCCACCATTTGACCCAGCTATCCCACTCCTTGGCCTATACCCAAAGGACTTAAAATCAGATTGCTACAGTGATGCAGCCACATCAATGTTCATAGCTGCTCAATTCACAATAGCTAGATTGTGGAACCAACCTAGATCCCCTTCAATAGATGAATGGCTAAAGAAACTGTGGTACATATACCCAATGGAATATTACTCAGCCATAAAGAATAAAATTATGGCATTTGTAGGTAAATGGATGATGTTGGAGACTGTTATGCTAAGTGAGATCAGCCAATCCCCAAAATCCAAAGGCCGAATGGTCTCTCTGATAAATGAATGATGATGCATAATGCAGGGGGGAAGGCTGGCAAGAATGGAGGAAGGATAGATAGCATAGAGGGAAGGGAGGGTTGGGGTCAGGGTGGGGGATAAGAATATTAACAGAATGTGTGACAGACATTATTGCCCTGTGTACATGCATGAATGCACAGATGGTGTGACTCTACTTTGTGTACAACCAGAGAAACAATAGCTGTACTCCATTTATGCTCAATGAATCAATAAGCAAATAAAACAAAGTGGGAGAGATATTTTAGTGAACATTTCTAGTGAACTTCTTATAGTGTAAAATATATGAGGTACCATACAATTCTTAGGGACATAACACATCTCAGCAGAGTACAGCTCAAATGAAAAATTTCAAAAGATTTCACAAAGGAGGAAACATTCAAATGACAAACATGCAAATGAGTGTACTATTTGAGGACATTAAAATTCAAGTCAACAGAGACTATTGTAAACTCTCACCAGGAAGGAAAAATGGTCACAGAGATGTTAAGTGATTGGAATTGCAAGCCTACTGTAGTAAAATGTTAAACCATTTTGGAAAATGGATTAGTGCTCTCTGGACTTACCATGAACCATTAATTCTACCCCTAGATAGAAGTGGAAAAAATAATTTATTAGAATGCTCCAACTGGCCCCCACCACTGCTGCCTTCACCACACTCTGCAGCCCAAGAACCATCAGTATGGATACTGGGATCCAGCATTCACACCAGTACAACCCCAACCCCAGCACCATCTCAGAGAAAAGCATGAGGCAGTGGTCCATTTAGTGCCAAGGACCAGAAGGATAAGGAAAAGAAAGTGAAGGATAAGGCAAACTGGAAAGCATGAAATAAAGTGGTAGAGGAGGATGGGAATGGGCTGTGGTGGAAAAAGAACTTTCTAAGTGGAGAGAGGGGAATAAATAGGATTTAGAAGAGGAGGAAGAGGGAAAAAAAGTAATGTGAATTCAAATTGGCAGAAATCAGAATTGAGTGCAGAAGGAGAGCCCTTTTAATGAGTTTGGGATGGGATGCCTCCTGGGAAGTGAGAGTAGAAAAACTTAGCTTGTGAACATTTTACCTGCTTGCAGTTTGGAGAGTTGCACCAGAGATGCCACTATTTTCACTCCAACTGTCTCATTTCCTCCTGTCTAGATTATGACACTCCCCACTGACTCTGCAATTGTTATACCAACTGGCCTGCTCCTTATGAGATTCTTGCTAGTCCTCAATTGCCATTCTACCCTTCCCTGCTCTTTTTCTTCCTCCTACCACTATACTCTGGTAGCCTCTCTTAGCAGTCCTTAACCTTAGTATGTGGTATGATTCCTTTGTGGTTATTCAAGAACCTCTATTAATTTTGATGTTTGCCTGTTCTTACTGTGTTTATAAGGTCAGATTTATTACATAAAAGTTTGTGGGGGAGAGCAGAAGGAGGTATTTAAAAGAACACTAGGAAACAAATTTTAATAACAGATATAATAATTTTTTTCCTTGTGGTGCTGGTTTCATGAGTATGTACATATGCCAGAAGATGAAAGTATATACCAAAGAAACATACAGATTAACATGTGCCAGTTAAACTTCCATAAGGCTTTAAAAAGGTAGGATGCATCAACAGCTGAAATTTAAAGGGAAACAGGCAGACATTAGTTAGTAAGCCATAAAATCACTAATAATTTATTAGCAAATCATCCATATCAAAAGTTTGGAAAAGGTTAATTTTTAAAATATTAGAGTAGAAAAAATCTAAGCAAAAGAGCCAAATTAGAGAATATAGAAAATGAACATACCACAGAAACCATCACCAATGTCAATATTGGTGCTTTTAAAAAGCAAATGAAATTGAAAGGGCTCTGGTAAATTTGGCAAGTAAAAATTTTGCTGATTATATACTATATAATTGCAGGTGTGTGTGTGTGTGTGTGTGTGTGTGTGTGTGTGTGTGTGTGTGTTTCATTTGATGGATATATATTCTGGAAAATTCATTCTAAGATGATTCTGCCATTCTCCAAATATCTGAGTGTAATGACAAGAATCTAGAAGGTACAGACTGCTGCATGCTAGGCTATTTTCTATAACTATTGTTGTACATAAAGTCTATCCTTTTTTTTTTTTGGAACCAGGGATGAACTCAGGGACACTCAGCCACTGAGCCACATCCCCAGCCCTATTTTGTATTTTATTTAGAGACAGGGTCTCACTGAGTTGCTGAGGCTGGCTTTGAACACGCGATCCTCCTGACTCAGCCTCCCAAGTCACTTGGATTACAGGTGTGAGCCACCACGCCCGGCCTATCCCTGACCAAAACACCATGATGACACACATGACTGATATTATGAAGTTATAGCAATCAGTGTAGCCCTCATGATGAAATGAATAAATGGTGGAAATCAAGACTAGATTCTTAATATGTTCCTTGCTATTTAGACAGTGATAAATCATAGAGATTGCAGTGCAGGGAAGAAGAAAAGGCATTTTTGTCCAGAGACAGTTCCTGGACATTGGGACATTTGTATGATAATAGAATGCTTTTGTACCCTTCATTCAAACCACATAACAATATTGAATATAAGAATTATGAATTAATAATACTGAATAGAAAAGAAAATATAGAGCATTCCAAAGCTGAAGTAAGAAAGAGATAGGATGCATGTGGAGGTGCACTGAAATATTCAGTAGTCTGGAGCCTAAGGCAAGAGGATAACAATTGTAAGGCCAGCCCAAGCACCTGAGAAAAACCCCATATGAAAATGAAATTTTACAAACAGCTGAGGATATATTTCAGTAATAGGACACCCTGGTTCCATCTCCCAATATCCTAAAAGGGAAAAAGAACAAAAGAAATAGTTATTTATTTTCAAAGGTACGCAAAATAGTATTTTTAAATTTATAAGTTGTATGTCAAAATAAAAATTATATTTATCAAATATTTAATTAAAGCATGCAAGATGTGACAGAGTGAAAGAAACTAATTGCCTCACATACAATCAAACACTTTAAAGAAGAAAAGATAGACTGCAAAGGAAAAGCAGGCAAAAGACTTGAATAACCACTTTAAATGGTAGATATCTATTGTGTTCAACAATCTTAAAACACTCAACATCTTTAGAAATCAATTGATGTAAAATCAAATCAAATAATATACACAAAATTAGATACTATTGGTAAATATGTGGAATAAATGGATTCTCAGGAATGGAAGATCGAGTTTAAGCTATTCTTAATCACTTGTAGAAACTGTTTTACTATTCAATATACATAGTACTTGCCCACCAGAAAAAGAGACTGAAATTGCAGCACCTGTACATATGAGGATAGAATGATATTCCTCCAAATTTGAAACTTGGGGGCATGTTTAAAGAGTGTATACAATTAGGAAGAAGTAAATAATCAAGTGTGAAAATAATGGTTACTAAAAGCCAGACACATTTGTTGTTATATTGCATCCAGTTTGACACATACTATAAAGCAACATGTATATTTTATACAGATGTTACATAATAATTGCATTACCTATGTAAGCATATTTAAAAAGGAAATGTGCAGAATTTGAGGAAATTCTGCATAAAAGAATCAATTACACACTTTATGTGTAGATGATAAACTCATCTTTATAAAGATGACCATTTTCCCCAAGTTAATCTAGGATGAAATCCCCTCAAAATTTCACCACGGTTTGCTTTTAATTAAAGAAGAGACCAAAAGTTCTAAAATTCCCCTGGAAGGTGAAATATATATATATGAAACTAGCCAAGAATGCTCTGAATTATAAAAGTAAAAGTAGCAGCTATCATTACCTTACATGTATATAATATTTTATAAAATTAAAATATTGCAGTAATTTAAAGACCAAAAAATGACAATACAGAAAATTTCATAGGTAAATGAATAAGTATATAAATATCATTTTATTGTTAAGTAAAATAAAAGGGCCTGTATAAATACAAACATATCAAGAAAAGTATTTCTTGTGAATGAATAATATAACCTTACTAAAAGTAGATGTTAGAACTAGAGGCAGAGGTCATTGGGAGGGATTGTGTGCAGAATATGTGTAACACTGGAATCATATCCTAATGAACACCCCAAAAAGGAGATGTTAAGAGGGATGATTTTCAAAATATAGAATATGGGCCTCCTGATTCTCCCTCCATTAATGGATATATCAAGTATAAATATCTACCATGTTTTGAGTTGCCTCTTAAAGTTGTAAACGAATTGAGAGGCATATACATTGCAAAACTAAAAAAAAAAAAAGTCTACTATCAGATGAACTGAAAAAGTTGGAACACCCGTAGGCATTACCCTGCCTTGAGCAATGTGTCATATAATTGGGACAGAATGCCCAAATCTAGTGTCACCCTGAGTAGAGGAAGACTGATTGAGATAATAAATATAGCACATTTAACTCTAAATCACCTGTATCTTGATTTAATTTATCTGTCACACACAGAGGAAGGGACTACATATGCAGGAGAATCTAGACCAGATAAAAATGTGTGGTTTTATATGGTCATGCCATCCTTGGGCTTTATTCCATGGGAACAGGGCAGAATGATAAATCTCAAAGGTCTCAATTTATACCTAAAAGGGAATTGCCAGCATGCTTTGCAATCTGTATTGCTAACAGTTAAGCTTCTATCTCCCCAGTGCCAAAGAGTTAACAGGGTAAGTACACGTCCACCACTGGCAGCCCAAGTGGGAGTTCTGCACTGCTTGAGCCCTTTCCCCCAGTTCACCTCAGTAATAATTCCAGGCCAAGCCAATTCTTTCTTAATGAAATCTGTCTCAAATTCAAAATTTTTCATTCAATAGACTATATGCTAAATCACCAAATTTTGGGAACAATGGCAAATGAGCATGTGCATATCTCCCTTGGTCACAAAGGAGTGACTTCACATAGGTATGCAAGCATTTACATGGGCTAGAATCCCCACCAGGAGTGAAGAAAAAGGGATCAAATGCACAGACTCTGTTTATTTCTAAAATAGGTTTAAATGGATTCTAACAAACTTGCATCAGGAATTTAGTGCACCAATCAACTAAAAGACCTTCTGCAGCCTGAGCACAGCTGTTAGAAGGCTACCATCAAAAAGTTGAAGAATAACTAGTACTCCAATTATATTGATATGGATGAAAGGAACACTTCACACTGTGCTAGAATATGAATTTAGTACAGCCATTTTTAAAGAATTACATTTAAAGTTGAAAGTCCCTTAAAAACTATCACAATAATAACCCAGGGTGCATTTCCGAAGTAATTGAAATCAGTATGTTAAATAAATGGTTGCATTCTCATCTTCATTGCAGCAGTAGCTCAGTAGTCAAGATAAGGAAACAACTGAAGTACCTTTTGGATACAGGGTACACCAGGAGATTTCTCCTGCTTTAAGGCACTCAGCTACTTCCCTGAGAAAGTATAGCTCCTAGAGTTAGACTGCTCTCTAACAAGATAAGACCCAAGCACTGAGATTCACTAGACTCTCAAGAGACTTCAGATGTGCCAGCTGTTCCAAACCATAGGACCAGATAGTTCTGAAACACAAGACCAGAAAAATACCAGAGGGGGCAGTGAGAATCCTCTGACATAAATTCCACCAGGGGGACTCTCAGCACAATGACATTCTGACAAGGTGTCTGACCTTGGAGAGACAAAGGGAAGTTACCAGCACATATATTTTTGAAAAGGTCAAGTAATTCTTCTCTACCTTTTTATCATGTGAAATGCTCATTGGAACATCACCCTCAAATTTATGCTAAGCCTCCAGAATATCTCATTTCACAGAACCACATTCCATATTTGAGAGCTATGGTTTAGCTGACCTCAGAAAGATGAAGGACCCAACCACTCCTTTTTATGCTAAAGGTTATGGATACAATTCCTTACCAATATATCTACTCAGGTACGAAAATAAGGAGAGAGACTGCCCTATCTGAGAACAAGAAGCTTTAACCAGAAAGTTTCCAAAACTATATTTTTCCACCAAATCTGGCCACAGTCTATTCAATGCAGATGTCAGAGAGCAAGCAAAAAAGATGAAGCTCCAGGAGGAGTTGGGGTCCATGTTTTTTCAAATTCACAGCTTTAAGTCTATTATTTATATGCATTAAAGGTGAACTCCTGATTTTGCAATTTGGCCTTAGGTTTAGTGGTCAGTCTATGAGATTTTTTTCTCCTAGGATCAAAACCCTTCAATTAATAAGCATGTGGGCTTGGAATCAAGATGAATTGTTTTGCCAGACATGGCATCACACACCTGTAATCCCAGCAACTCAGGAGGCTGAGGTAGGAGAATTACAAGTTCAAAGCCAACCTCAACAACTTATCAAGACCCACTCTACAAATAAAATACTTAAAAAGTGCTGGGAAAGTAGCTTAGTGGTTAAGTGCCCCTGGGTTCAATCCTTGATACCAAAAAAAAAAATTGTTTCTAATTTGAAAATCCAAATACCTTTACTATACTACATGACTCATGCAACTTTCCTAATTAAGACTTGGTTAGTGATGCATTCAAAAAAGCAGGACTCCTATGTATGTGTGTATGAGTGTGTGTGTATACATACTATGCTACATATATGTATGTTTTATAATATATTTATGTGCATATATTGTACATAATGTAATATATTACATTTTATATGTATAAAATGTTTTTAATGTTTCATTTTGCTGTCTGATATCTGGAATGAAATGAACCATGGCCAGCATTTGGTGGAAAAAAGTTTACTACTGAAAACTTTCTGGTTAAATCTCCCTGCTCTCCTTTAGGGAGGTGTCTCTCTTATTTTTTGGACCTCAGAAGAAATATTCATAAGCAATTATATTCTTCACCTAAAAGAAGCACAGGCAGCAAACTTACCTGCACATGACTCTGTTTATATACACACCTGTGTGTGTGTGTGTGTGTGTGTGTGTGTGTATGAATGAAACTTTTTCATATAGTTGACTGAATATGAGGGTCCATTTCTGGACCCAGGGAAGTCTTGATTCAGTTTATAACCAGGACAGATGTGAGTCAGAAGTAATCTCAACCCTCCTTTTTAAATCAGCAAATGATACAGGTTTCTATGTCATTCTCTAAACATAGCTGAACATGGGTGACTGAGGCATGGAGCAGAGAACTCTATAATTGGGGACATAGAGTAAAAGGATGAAAAGGAAAAGCATAATTATTTGCACAACCTTGAACCACCAGAGAATTGGAAACTGGAATTCAGACAAGAAACACTCAACCTTTTATATGTGGACATGTGCATGACATGGGTGCCTAAAGTGAAAAGGTTATTACAAGATTTTGAAAGAAAATTCATGTGAATGGTGATAGTGGTTAAACAATTACTCTCTGCAAGATATTTTCCAGGTGTTTTCTCAGCTGCGGATCACAGAACACACATATAGTAGTAGCCCTCCTGAAGTGCAGTATCCATCTGTACCCTCTAAGATTATTTCCATCATAGCGATGATAAAATACAGGTTTCTAGACATTACATGGCAAGAAACATTACTGTCTAGAAACATGGTTTCATGGAGAACTACTGAAAGACATAACTGCATGACATCCCTTCAAAGCTCCTCAAAGGCTGGTTTGCTCTTGATATAGGGGATGACAATCTGAGGAAATATGATTATCTCCCCATTTTGAAGAGAGTGCCTAGAGAAGACCTCCTAGGAGCAACACAATTTTTTTTTCCCATCTTTCATGTTGAAAAACTCTTTAGAAACAGAGCTCTCAACTCAGATTCCTTATGAGAATAAATTCTTAAAGATTGTAGGATGCAAAAAAGCACATTAAAGGACCAGTGTCTGAGAATGAATTAGGAAAGAAATAAATCTAAATGGCTTATAAGAAATTCAAAAGAAAAATTATGTAACTATTTCTAAAAATAAATGTACTTTTTGGCTATATCCACAATGTATCATTCAGTAAAAAACAGATTATGTGTGAATATTTCTAGGATTTTCCAAATCTTATAACATGTTATTATTTTAAACTCCAAAATCCAGCTAATAGATTGTGTGATTCTCTGTCAAAAATATTTAAGAAAGAAAAAAAAATGGAAGAAAGAGGAGTGGATTTTTAAAAATTTATTTGTAGATGGACATAATACATTTATTTTGTTTATTTATATTTTGTGGTGCTGAGGATCAAATCCAGTGCCTCATATGGGTAAGGCAAGTGCTTTATCATGGAGCCACAACCGCAGCCCAGGAGTGGATATTTTAGTGAATGCGTCATTCAACAATTTACTTATCAAATGATTTGGAGGAAATACATTCATTTTCCTGCATCCATAGGGAAAGAGATTTTTTCTTATTTATTTTTATTATTAGAATTTTCAAAGATAAGCCCTAGAATTCATCTGAAATTATCTCCTAATTTAAAAGAGACAAGAAACCTACAATACATTCTTAGGGAAGAAAAAAGGCAAATCAAATAATTTAACAGATAAAAGTGAAACCATTTTCTTCCCTGAAATCATGCCTCTTTGAAATTATTTTCTTATCTTTGAAGCCAGAAACCACAAAAGAAATACAGGCAAGAACTACCAGTTTATACAAAAGATATCTAAGAGTTAAATAATTGTAAAAAATTCAACATCTTTTAAAATTAGAGAAACATAAAATCAAATCATATCATAGACAAAGTTAAACAGTATTAATGAAGATATAAAACAAATGAATTCTCATAAACTCGAGGATTTTATTATTATCTATTTGTGGAATCTGTTTTAGTATTGAAGATACATGATACTCTCCACCACAGAGACATACTGAAATGACAGCACATGTGACTATGAGAGCCCATGAAAACACAACAGCACTCATCTGAATACTTGAACCCCAGGGGAATGGTTCAAGTGAATGTACATCTTTGAAGAGATAAATAAAAATCTGTAGGAAAAAATGGTCACTAGGGGCCTGTCAGATTTTGTCATAGGATATCCAATTTAAAAAATAGTATAAAACACCATGTTTAAGTTTTATATAGGTGTCATATCCATGTGGCATTTCACATGTATACATGTCTAGAAAGAAAATGTGCATAACTTATGAGACAAAAATCATCAGAAGCACATAACAGACTCAATTACACATCCCATGTGCAGATGATAAAACTCATTATTACAAAAATGACAATTCCCCCCAAATTAACCTACACAATACTCCCAACAAAATTGCAATGTACATTTGTGAATATATCACAGTGAATTCTACCTTAATGTGCATCTATAAGCAGTAATTTAAAAACCTATAATGGGAAGGTAAGAAGAGAGGAAAAAGGGAATTAGTGGAGACTAAAGTGAAGAAAATTATATTCCAAGCTTGTATGAATATGTCAAAATGTACCTGAATATTATGTATAACTATAATGGAAAAATATTCAACATTCTTTAACTTTTAATAAAAGGAACCAAAACAAAGTTCAAAAATTCATCCACAAAGTTAAAGATATGTAAATTTAGTCACTAATGTTTTCAATTATAAGAGCAAAGTACTTATCCTTACCTGGCATTAACATATATTATGAAACTACACTATTACATTAATCAAGGAGTCACAATCTAAACAAAAGTCACTCATGAATCCATAGATACATAAAAACTTTATACTCAATTTCAATAGAAAAGTCTAGACATCAAACCATAACTGGTTCAATCTCAGCAACTTAGTTAGACCCTGTCTCAAAAGAAAAATAAAAAGTACCAGAGATGTATTTTAGTGGGTACAATATAAAGCTGCATTATTTGTGCCCCCCACCCTCTTGCTGCAGTTATCCCTCCCCCTCCCAGTTCATATGCCCAAAAACATCTTTGGCAGCCATTGAATAGAATGTCATCAGCCTGCTAAAACCACACTATTCAAAAGAAGCTTCTGCACCATCTTCCTCCCCTTTTCTCTTTTCTTCCTCCTATCCCTTAGAGCAGACATTCTGTTTGCCTAATAAAATCTCTGGTGTGAGTTCCCATGTCTGGAGTGATTTTCTGAATGCTTTCACCAGGTTATGACTCAGACTGGGCCCCCCATAGTGCCTGCTCCCCTGGATTCCAGGTTCTGAACTGCCTTGGGACCTGAACTGAGTTGCATTTTTCTTACAGTTGGAAAAATATCCTTCCATTCAACCTCCAGTAAAACACACACACATACACACACACACACACACACACACAAAAGAAAGTAAAGAAAAAAGAAAGTAAAAATGAAAACTAGCTATCTCAGGATGAAGTGAGGTCTCCATAGACCACAACTCCTATCCTTCAGGAAAACAGCATGTGGAGATTTGATTAAGATAATCATCCCACCTATCTCACCAGGGTCTAGGAAGACACTGGGTGCAGGCACACACCTGTCAGATAGGATTTGAGGCAGGGGTTGAGGATGCCCTGTGGGGATAAGGAAGACTGATAGGGGTCTCTGCCACTGACATGCTCCCCATCTGGATGACCGTGAACCTGAGGGTGCACTGTCCCACAGGAGGGATCAGGTCTGCAGACTCCAGTGACTGCCCTGGGTCCCCATCTGCCTTCTGTTCCCACCACAGCCAGTCCTGCAGTTCAACAGTCTCCCTCCCCAAACTCCCTCTCCCAGTCTCCTTCCCCAGACTAATAATGCCAATGCCCATTCACCATTTCCTGGTGCTTAGGAGTCAGACCTGTTTCCTAGGGAACTTCAGAACCAGCATAGCAGACCAATTCAGGACTCCAAAGCATGAGACTGAAGTCTAGAGCCAAATGGCAGTAATGGTGGACTCAGGACAAAAAGATCTCAACCAGATTGTGGAAGCCCACCCCCTCCTCATTGGATGGCCATAGGATTGGACAGATCTATGTGCTCCTGACTGTATAGGGTTTCAGACTGCCCCCACCAAGTCTGAGTCCAGCGAGTCTTCTTTCTGAGTGACAGGAAAAAATATCCAATCCAGACATGAATGAGACCAGAAAGACAGGTTCTAGGTTGCAACTTATTTTTTTTTTCTTTTGAGGTCTGGAAACTACACCCCAGAGACTCCAGCCATTAGAACATTTGCAATTAACCTTGCATATAAGGTAATTTCTGTTTATTGATTGTATATGCTTGTATATTATTCATGAATAAAAATAATATAATAAAAATTACTATAAAATTTTATTTAACTTTTCTACTTTCTGTCTTGTTAGGAGACAGATCAAAGTTTGAACTGGAAAGAAACCCCCTAAAGCAACAAAGTCTAAAGAAAACAGCATGTAAGGCACAAAGGTAATGTAAATATTCTGATTTTACCATTAATAAAATTAAAAGAAACAGTTGAAAGTCACTTTAATAACATAACACAGCATATCTAGAATATTACCTTTCTGTGACTAATAAATTACTACTGATGAAATGTAAGTATTTTTGGAGCTGCCCCCCCCAATTGTGACTCTAACCAGCATATCTGAGTTCATAGTAACCACTTTCCAGATTTGAGAACTATGAGTTCGCTGATTTTAGGGAATTAAAGGGCATGTTTTATCTCTTTATATGCTAGAATTGAGGGATGCAATTGCTTAATAATGTCTTCTAAGACCCAAAATGTAGGAGAAACATGCCCCTGAGTGAGAGAAGGAAGCGCCAACCAGGAAGTGTTAAAAAGCACATCATTCTTTCCCACTTGTTATGGGTCACAGGTTCTTTCTCATTGGAAGTATCAGACAGCAAACAAAGGAAGATGGGGTCCCAGGAGTTTGGGGACATATACACTGAGATCTTGCACAGCCTTAACTCTATTGTCTAAATGCTTTAAATAAAAACTTATTTAGCAATTTGGGCTTAGGTGTAATAACCAGACTATAATCTCTGTGTTCTCTTGTGGACAAATACCCACAACTAATAAGCAGGTGGGCTCAGGATGAATTGTGTCTTACTCCAAAGTCAAAACATTTCCCCCAGAGTACTAGACTCTTGCAACATTCCTTATTCTCCTCAGACTTGGAAAGTGACAATCATTCAGAAAAAGTAGGATTTGTGATACATGGATATGAAAACCAGCAGTATGTATTACATAGCATAACAGAAACAGAACATTCTCATACATCTGCATCTTCCTGGGGCTCCCATTACAGGATCCAGAGAATCCTGGTTCAGTTTACATGAAGGGCAAACACCAGTTAGAATTCATCTCAGCACCCCTAGAAGGATGTAAAGGACCAGCAAGTTCTATGTTTTAAAAACAAAGAAGGACATGAACTATAGAGGCATGGAGCAGAAAGTTTTAAATGAGAGCATAGAGCAAAAGAAGGCAAAGGTGGAACATATAATTATTGGCAGTACCATGAAATATCAGAGAATTGGAATTTGCATTCAGACAAGCAAGTGTTAACACATTGTATTGGGGTATGTGGATGTCATGAGTGTCCATGATGAAAAGGTTTTAAGCTTCTAGAAAAAAAATTGATATGTTGTCAGACAATGGTTAAGAAGTATCTACACAGTAACTTCAAGGTGCTTTGTCAGCTGTGGAGGCACAGCACCTACTTATATCAATAGCCGTTGATGAAGTCCTTATTCAACAGTGTCCTCTAAAATCATCCAATTGTAGAAATGAGAAAACACAGGCTTCAAGATACCAAATACCTTCTCAGCAGCCTGTGTCAGAACTGAGAACTGCCCAGAAGAAACTGTATGAAATTCCTTCTAGGTTTATCAAAGTCTGGTTTGCTCCTGGTATAGGGGATGTCCATCTAGAAAAATATTTAAAGAGAGAGCCTGGAGAAGATATCACAGTAGGTCCCTTTGACTTCAGAGACTAATGTTTATCATTCTTTGTTTTAAGAAAAGCCTTGAGTAACAGCTACATCAACCCAGGTTCTTCACTGAGGCAAATGCTTGGAGACAACAGGGAGCAAGAAGCCCACCACAGGACTGAAAATCTGAGTGTGACTCAGGGAAGAAAAAAATCTAAATGGCCGATTTCTCCTATAATCAACTGAAAGGTAACTCAAGTTTGTCAGTTGGGAAATTGAAAATAAAATGGAGCAATGTGATTTTATTTGCCACATGGACAAGAGATTAACCAAAAAAATGATTTTTGTTTATTATAGAAAAATAGCAGCAGCTACAACCAGAGATGTATTGAGGCAAAGTAACTTCAGCAGCCCTTCTGTGATGTAATCTACAGCAGCTATTAAAATGTTACATGTGCATATCCCTTTGCTCACTATTCCCTTTCCTGGGAGTCTGTCTTCAACAGGAGACTAGTTTATGTCTCCAGCTGAATTATGTCCTCTCCCCAAATCTCATATATTGATGTTTCAAATACCTAGTGCCTCAGACTGTGACTCTTTAAATGTATGGTTCTTAAAGACATTATTAAAGTTAATCCAGTAAATTGGTGTAAAGTCTAATTCAATTAACTTTTTTCCTTATAAAGCACACCACTAAGGACACAGAGAATCATAGGAAAATGCCAAGGAAACATCGAGACAGATGATGGCAATCTATAAGTCTAAGCTTGTGCCTCGAAGGAAACCATTCCAGGAAGCACTTTGATATAGAGATTCTGGAATTAGCACAAATATAATTCTGTTTAACAACATCTGTGTTAACACCATCTGTGTCATTACTACCCAATGATACTGATGCAGCCCACAAAGACATATATACACTGTCCCTGCAGCATGACTGAATAAAGGTACAATTGTATCACATCACATTCAACCAGCATTGAAAGGTTGAACTGCTGCAAGAAATTCCATTTCTTGCTAGAATATTATGAAAGCACACGAGGACACACTCCCTACCTGATCGGGCAATAGAGATTTTTTTCATGGTATGGTACAGTCGTAAAAAATTGTAGACTACCTTTACCTCATTTGTTTGTGTAAACCTCACTACTCTTTGTGTCAATATTTTCTGGCAAAGTTGTTAGTTTTCAAGTCTTGTAAAAGAACTAGTAGTGCACTGGAGATGACTGGTACATGGGCTTCCTGGGGCAGGTAGTAAAACACAATAGTAGCAATGGAAAAGAAACATTCAGTGCCCAGTAACATTGAAAATGATGTGGAAATATTTCATTTGTTATTTCTACAAGTATGTAATCTGAAGATTTACACTTATTAGGTTGCTAGGTGGAGTAATACTGTCTAGATTTCTTTGGGAATGTGACTGTAGGTCAAACAAATTCCTGGGACAGGGTTTAGGGGAGTCCCCATACTTGAGTATTTGTCCTTGTCCTTTCATGGCCATCTCCAATTTCTGCTTTAAACACCCTTCTTTGAAGTCTCATCTAACCTTAGACCAGAGATATAATTATTGGTTGTGTAGTGCACTTGCTTCTTACCCAAGGACACAGAATTAACAAGTGGCTCCATAGTGATTCACATGGAACTGCACAAAGAGATTTTCTTACATGTAGGACAATAATTATTTTTGGCCTTACTGGCTGACACAGGGGACACTCCCATTGAAAAATTTTATACCTAGATCAGGGATATATAAATATATGCAAAGGCAACCATATGGTGGTGCCACTGGGTTACAGAATAAGGTGACTAGGTAAATATTTGAGTAGAAAAATTAGCAGCCACCAGCCATAGCCAGTGGTAAAAACATGGAAGTTCTGCCTCAGTTTCAACAT
Source organism: Glaucomys volans (assembly GCA_020662805.1). Lineage (NCBI taxonomy): Eukaryota > Metazoa > Chordata > Mammalia > Rodentia > Sciuridae > Glaucomys > Glaucomys volans. The sequence goes on from JAJEJO010046906.1 coordinate 204,368, forward strand.
GGAATAACCTATTTCTGTCATTGCAGGTCCTCTGCATTTCATGCCCCCACAGACACCCTCCTAGAAGGGGAACATCAAAGGACTTCTCAGATGTGATCACAGATGAGGACTTGACTGGATTGATCTTCTCTTGGATGCCCTCTTTTACCTGTGGATACCTCTCAATAAGGGGCCATAAGGATCTGGTGTGAGGGCTGAGTCAATATTTGGACTGATTTGTGCCTAGAACCTTGGAATGATTGGAAAGAAAAAGGAAAAATATTGCTCTCCTGTACATCTTCCTTCTCCACTTGAGCTGAATAAGGACCTATCTCTAGGATGTGTGTGCCTGGTTACCAGATTTCTAAATTGTGTTGGGTTCTAATGCTAAGCAATTGAGATCACTTTTTCAATGTTTAATTACTCGAGACTTTCTATAATAAGACCTCCCCAAAGGATCCTCTTGGGCGCTGCCTTCTCCTCTCCTTACCTATGCAAAATTATACAAATGACAGTTCAGTCCCTTGGGAAGTTGTCAATGAATCACTGCCTACTTTGGTGGAGGTTCACAGCAGGCCAGGCAGGTGCTCTGGAGAAGACTCAGACCTGGATGGTAACAGTAGAACCTGATACTCCTCCAAGTGAGTTTAATTTACATCTTGAGCCTGCATTCTGGCTTAAGGCAGAAAATGGCGATCATCAAAAATGAGATGGTCATACAACACAGTCCCATTTAAAACCTAGCTTACTGGTGTGTCATTTTTTTGAGAGAAATACCTGCTATGGACACATGATGGCAACCTTGCACAAACCAAGGCTTACCTGGGTGAGCCCTATGGTTCCCTGCCAGCCACCTGGATCCAAGGCAGTGGACATTGCCCTGTTTTACTACAAAAATCACATAGGCCCTGCCAATGGGTGCATCCTTAATTGCAGCAAAACACTCTGCATTTTACAAGGGGAGAAAAATCATCACGGATTGTTCACCACTGCCTGCTTGTCTTGATGCATAGAGAGCTGATCTGTTTCAAAAGGGAGCTATGTGTGTTGTATTACACCTCAAATTTCAGTGGGGTAAAAAAGTCCTGTAATACAAACAAGACTTATTTCTAAGAGGGGATCAAGCATTCCTCTATTTAAGAAAAAATACTTGGCTTTCAATGTAAGTCCATCAATTTTGTTCCATGTTCCTTGTCATAATGTTGAACTTTGCTCCTTGGTAAGAGCACCCAAGGTATTTTGGGATCAGTTTTGCTCCATTTATGAAATGAGAACAATGTTTCTCTTGAGAGATTGACCAGGAAGCTTAGAGAAGTTGCCTAGGATTCCAGGGATACCCAGTACAGTTGTTTTGTCCATGATCATGAGTGTAGGATGAGAAGAGGGAAGGGATTCAGGGAGCAGGATAGAAAATATAACACTTTGGGGCCAGGAGTCTCACCTCCCCCATGAATTGTGGTCTATTTGGAGCCAGGCCTGGTTATCAAGTCTTGATGAAAGAGATGGGCATTCCCCTACTGAAGGCCATTTTCTTAGTTAAACCAAATTTACACTGGTAATTAATGTGCCAAAGATACTCCCAACCACAGCATGCCATCTGCCTCTGGGAGTCACAACTTGAGGTAAGCATGCTCTTGGCTGATTGAGGTTCAGTTAGTGCAATCATCCCTTATTGGCACATTAGGCAAGGTGCAATGCTGAAGGCTGGCACAGACTCTCTGGCATGGCAGATATAGAAAAAACTCTCCTAGGATTTTCTGGCCAGTGTAAGTAGCAGCTCCAACAAGAAGCAATTACAGTACAGTGACCAGGGATTTAGTTTCATTATAGGGTTAACAAGCAGCATGTCAGCATATAGCCTTTACCAGTGCTGATGAAGGAACTCCCTTGGGTCCTGTTAGGGGGCCATGCAGCATGGAGAGAGACAAATAAAGAAGCACAGAAAATTTGGCAGTGGCTGGTGACATGGTCTGGTGACGTTGAGTTAAGTTACAATTCTAGAAGAGCAGCAAGAAGGAAAGTTTTCATTTGTGAATATTCACTCTGGATTCTAAATTCCCTGAAGTCAGGGTCAGGGCTCAGTACCCATGCAACATTGACATATTCAGTCCTATATAAATGTCAGTTTTAAGACTGAATATTTAGGGGAAAAAATCGAGATGATTTGTAATCTGCAAAATCTAGTGTCATTCTTCTTAGCATGGCACCTCCCATGAGTCAGGACAGGTTAGACATATCTGAGTGACTTTCCTAGCCTGAGTTTCCATTGACAGCTGTGTAGTGCATGAAAGGCAGTGTAGAGTGTCCCAGGGAGCTCTGAGGCTCTGAATGGGGACAGGGACTATAATTGGGTCATATCTTTCCACATTTCTACACACTGCCTGAAAAGTTCTCTAGCACCACTATAGCTATGTATGTTTCAAGACCTTTTGCTCAAGAAGTACAGCATCAGGTAGCACTGTGATAATCTCATCATACATGTAATTTTCTATTTCTTTTACATTTGAGTTGAGCAGTACCTGAGTTACATAAACCATACTTGTTCTTTAAAACATCATTCTTAAGTCTGAATAAGAGCTTGTAGAGCACCTGTACCATGGTTGACCAAGCCACATTGCTCCTCTTGAATATTTAGATTCCTCCTAGGATTTAGCTATTATAAGAATAGCTATTATAAGAATAATCTGAAAAACATAAAGATATTACCAAAACAGTAAAACCAAAGAGTGAGGGTGGAGGAAAGGTTTTTGGTTCAGGGAAAATTTATGCTATCTCCAATCACGTTTTTCACAAGACCAGCCATCTTTGGAATACTGTTTCCTTTGCAGAAGACCTGCCTTTGAATTGTTTAGACCTCTGTCCCAGTTTCTTCTTTGTGTCTCTCACTCCTACTCAGCTCTCTTTGTGGTGTTGCTGTGCTGAATCTTGGCAGGTGAGAATTAGTGTCCCCTTCTGGTGTGATGGCTGAGATACTTGACTCCATGGAAATGTTACATAATAGGCTTTATGGGCAATGATTAAACAGATTCCATTTTACCCTGAGACTCCATGTTATGTAGGAAATGCTTCTCCCACAAGAACACTCCACCTCTGTATCCGTCAATAGTTGCCTAGCATGACATGTTTGGCAACACAAAATGGCAATTCTTGTATAATGAAAAATTGTTCTCATATTGATTCCTATTTTCCTAAACAATGAAGCATGTCAACAGTGATGTCAGCAGTAATTGATTAGATATTAGTAACCATTCTTTAATTTGTACCTAAGTATAGTCATTTTGACCCAATTCCCCCTTCTGCTAATGATTTTAAATCTCATGGTGTTAGTTTGTAATTTTAAATCATTGCAACAGACACTTGTGATTGATATACTGATATTGGTATAAAAACCCCTAGAACCCTATGGTCAGGGCTATTCTCCCAATAGCCATTTTGGGGGCATTGTTTGAGACAGTCAGCTGACCAGCTAATAAAGACTCTCAAATTTGTACTTCTCAGTGATGATCAGTCTGTTCTTAAGTTGCACCCCATAACACTGGTCATTCCCCATCACCATGGGGAGAGGAGCCACAGAGGGCCAGACTGAAGCTCAGTTGTGGAATATGGCTAAGAAGTAGAGAGCAGAGTGGCCAACTGTGAGAGAAAAGGACTCATACCACAGCCTGCCTCCTGGAAAACAGTGAGACCATTTTGCTTTCTCAGAAGGATGAAATGTTGTCTATGAGCAGCATCTGGTTTAAGCAGTCACATGAAGCCTTTCCCAATGACAGGATGGAAAGTCTTGGAGTCCTCAGGATGAGGGCAAGGTGGAGTGGGAATGTTTAGGTCTTTTGGTTGACCCAAGCTTCTGATTTAGATTTCTGTAGGATCATTAGAGCCAGCAGTCATGTGATTCATATCCCAGGAGAGAAAATGTCATTGTAACTACATGGCCTTATAAAAGAGACTAGATTATTCTAGAATGAGAGGTTTGTACTCTCTGTCCTTAGAAATAGGAGGTCAATGTAATTTGAAGTGGAAATGTTCTCATTTGAATAAAAGATAAACTTGTACCAGGAGTCAGGGGACATTGATCCAATACAACTCTGCCCCAGCTGGTTGTGCAAGGTGGGGAGACAAGGTGGCTTTCTTCAGTCTATGGTGAGCAGTTTCTCCCCCATATATTCAAAGTCCATTTTTGCTTCTGTATTTGGTGGCTTCTCTGTCTTTCCACAGAGGTTTGTGTCTGATAGGCATTTGAGCAGCAGCTGGACAGAAAGACAGTGGGCAAACATGTGACTGTGCTCAGCTCAGGACTGCAAGGATTCCTGGGGATACTATGCAAACCTGATTTTTCTTCCCAAAGCATTTAACAAGAAATAATCAGGAGATTGTAGATGGTGGGCTAGAGGAAGTCTGCATTCCTACTTGCTCGGGATTCAAACAGCAGGAATATTGCTTTCAATGAGATTTTATATTCAAATTACATCTAAGATGTCCCCAGTCTCTGCTCTGGAACCAACTCTGCCAGACCAGGCTGGGACCCTGCTGCAGGCAGACCAGCTGGGAGCACAGGACCCCAGCAGCTGCTCCAGAGTCACCATCGCCGCCTGGCCGGGTTCAGGCTTGAGCTTGGGCACCAACCAGCCAGTGAGTGTGGGACCCCAGTAGCTGTTCTGGAATCACCATCACCAGTCTGGCCCAGGCCTGGGCTGGGTCACCAGCCAGCCAGTGAGCACAGGACCCCAGCAGTCACTCCAGAACCAACACAGCCAGGCCAGGCTCAGGCCTGGGCTCAGGCCCCACACTGGGCAGCAGCTAGCTGGGAGTGCAGGATCCCAGCTGCTGCTCTGAAATCACCATTACTGGGCCAGGTTCGGGTCTGTCCCCTGGGCAGGCCCAGCTGTGAACACATACCCACCAAGCCATCGGGCCTCCATATCCAGCTCCAAGCCCAGGCCTGCACCCAGTACCTGGTCAAGTCTAAGGCCAGCATCCACATTGTTGCTGACCCTCTAACAACAACAGGTTACCTTTGCCCACAAAGATTGATTATCCACGATTTGGAGGCAGTAGGACAGCACCCTTCTTGGGACACAGCATTGCCAATTACCTGACAGGCATCAGACTACTGAACAACAGGAGGTTTGAATAGTACAATATAATTCTACTGAAGAACTTTCTTTCTCTTTTTCTTTTGTCTAAATAGTAATATTATGATTATTCCTAATATACTTACTATGTTCCCACTTCTTTCCTATTAATATCCTTATCATTCCATCACCCTCTAATATAGCAGTATCCTTGGAGACTCATTCTCTTTTCTCATACTAAATACTTATTTGCCTTAATTCCACTCTCACTATTCCTATGACATAATAACTATATAGACTCACTTCCTATCTCATTAACATTATATTCTAAACCCCTCATCATTTTCTTTTTCCTCTATTTTAAATTGGAGTCCTTAATGCAAGCCTATCAATTATGCAGTAGATAATCTGAACTCATTTCTGTATATTGTAACACAGTTAATATCTAGATAGGTTCTATATGGTTTAAGGATACATATTGTTTATATGGGGTACTGCTAATAGTAATCGCTTCAAGGTGAGTTATTGGAAATTGGCAGGGACACTCTAAGTCTTTACAAGGAAACTGAAGTCCCTCTGATTTGCACTACTAGAGGGGAAGATACACAAGCAACATGAGAAAACATGGGAAGAAAGTGTCCCAAACAAACCTACATGATATATCAAGAGAACCCAAAGATAGCATGGCAGAAGGAATGTCAGAAAGGGAGTTCAGAATGTTCATAATTAAAATGATTTGACAAGAGAATGATGTGATGAGACAGGAAATTCAGGCTATGAATAATCAGCTAATAGAGCAATTGCAGGAAGCAAAAAATCATTTCAATAAAGAGATAGAAGTTCTGAAAGAAAAACAAACAGAAATTCTTGAAGAAAACAAGGAAATGAAGGAAAGAATAAACCAAGTTAAAAACTCAATAGAAAGCATAATTAACAGAATAGATCACTTGGAAGACAGAACCTCAGACAATGAAGTCAAAATATTTAATCTTGAAAGCAAAGTCAAACAAACAGAGAAGATGGTTAGGAATCATGAAGAGAACCTCCAAAAAAAATGGGATATCAGGAAAAGACCAAATTTAAGAATTATTGGGATTGAGGAAGGCACAGAGGTACAAACCAAGGGAATGAGTAATCTGTTCAATGAAATAATATCAGAAAATTTCCCAAATATGACAAATGAGATGGAAAAATAAATTACAAGAGGCTTACAGGACACCAAATGCACAGAATTACAACAGATCCACACCAAGGCACATTATAAAGAAAATACCTAACAGAAAATAAAGATAGAATTTTAAAGGCTGTGAGAGAAAAGCATCAGATTACCTACAGGGGGAAACCAATATGGATATCAGCAGATTTCTCAGCCTAGACCCTAAAAGCAAGAAGGGCCTGGAACAACATATTTCAAGCTCTCAAAGAAAATGGATGCCAACCAAGAATCTTATACCAAGCACAACTTACCTTCAGATTTGATGATGAAATGAAATCCTTCCATGATAAACAAAAGCTAAAAGAATTCACAAATAGGAAGCCTGTTCTACAGAATATTCTCAGCAAAATATTCCAAGAGGAAGAAATGAAAAATAACAATGTTAGTCAACATGGGGAGAAATTATCCTTAAGAAATAGCCAATCAAAGGAGAAACAAAGTTAAGTTAAAGGCTCCCCAAAAGGTAAAATGTCAGGAAATACAAGTCATATCTCAATAATAACCCTGAATGTAAATGGCCTAAACTCATCAATCAAAAGACATAGACTGGCAGATTGGATTAAAAAGAAACATCCAACAATATGCTGCCTTCAAGAGACTCATCTCATAGAAAAACATGCCCAGAGACTAAGGATGAAAGGTTGGGAAAAAAATACCATGCACATGGATTGAGTAAAAAAGGGGTTTCCAGCCTCATTTCATGCAAAGCAGACTTCAAGCCAAAGTTAGAGGGGATAAAGAAGGACATTTCATACTGCTTAAAGGAAGCATAAATCAGCAAGACATAACAATCATAAATATTTATGCACCAAACAGTGGTGCATCCATGTACATCAATCAGATCCTTCTCAATTTTAGGAACCAAATAGGCCAAAACATAATAATACTGGGGTACTTTAACACTCCTCTCTCACTGTTGGATAGATCTTCCAAGCAAAAATTGAAAAAATAAACCATAGAACTCAAAGACACAATCGCTAATTTAGAATTGACAGACATATATAGAATATTCCATTCATCAAAAAGCAAATAGACTTTCTTCTCAGCAGCTCATGGATTCTTCTCTAAAATAGACCATATGTTATGCCACAAAGCTACTCTTAGTAAATACAAAAACATAGAGATATGACCTTGTATTCTATCAGATCATAATGGAATGAAATAAGTTATCAATGATAAAGTTAAAAACAGAAACTACTCCAAAACCTGGAGATTAAATAATATGCTATTGAATGATGCATGGATAACAGAAGACATTGGGGGGGGGGAATAAAAAAATTCTTAAAGGTCAAGGAAAGCAAATATACAACATATCACAGTCTCTGGGATACTATGAAAGCAGTGCTAAGAGGAAAAGTCATTGCATGGAGTACGTTCAATAAAAGAATGAAAAGTCAACAAATCAATGACCTCACTTTACGGCTCAAAGCCCTAGAAAAAGAGGAACAGATCATCACCAAAAGTAGTAGAAGATAGGAAATATTTAAAATCAGAGCTGAAATCAATGAAATTGAAACAAAAGAAATAATTCAAAAAACTGACAAAACAAAAAGTTTGTTCTTTGAAAACATAAACAAAATTGATAAACCCTTAGCCACACTAATGAAGAGAAGGAAAGAGAAAATCCAAATTACTAAAATTCATGATGGAAATGGAAATATTACAACAGACACTATTGAAATACAAAACATAAATAGAAACTTTTGAAAATTATACTCCAACAAAATAGAGAACTGGAAGACATCAACAGGTTCCTAGAGGCATATGAGCCACCCAAACTGAATCTGGAGCACATTCCCAGCTTAAATAGATCAATTTCAAGCAAGGAAATAGAAGTCATCAAAAGCCTACCAACAAAGAAAAGTTCAGGACCAGATGGATTCACAGCTGAGTTCTACAAGACTTTCAAAGAAGAGCTCATTCCAATACTCCTCAAAGTATTTCATGAAATAGAGAAGGAGGGAACCCTTCCAAACTCATTCTATGAAATTAATATCACCCAGATACCAAAACCAGAGAAGGACACAAGGAAAGAAAATGTCAGACCAATATCCCTAATGAACCTAGATGCAAAACTTCTTAACAAAATTTTATCAAATCGCATATAAAAGCATATTAAAAAGACAGTGCACCATGATCAAGTGGGTTTCATCCCAGGGATGCAAGGGTGTTTCAACATCCGGAAACCAATCAATGTAAATCACCACAACAACAGACTTAAAATCAAGAACCACATGATTCAGAAAAAGCATTTGATAAAATACAGCACCCCTTCATGGTCAAAACACTAGAAAAAATAGGGATAGTAGGAACATTCCTTAATATAGTAAAGACTATCTATGCTAAGCCCACAGCTAACATCATTCTAAATGGAGAAAAATTGAAAGCATTCCCCCTGAGAACTGGAACAAGGCAGGGTTGCCCTCTTTCTCCACTTCTACTAAAAATTGTCCTTGAAATTCTAGCCAGAGCAATTAGACAGACCAAAGAAATTAGAGGAATATGAATAGGAAAAGAAGAGCTCAAACTTTCCCTATTTGCTGAAGACACGGTTCTCTATATAGAAGACCCTAAAAATTCCACCAGAAAACTTCTGAAACTCATAAATGAATTCAGTAAAGTAGCAGGATATAAAATTAATGTTCATAAATTGAATGCATTTTTATTTGTAAGTGATGCATCCTCTGAGAGAGAAATTAGGAAAACTACCCCATTCACAATGGGTTCAAAAAAATAAAATAAAATAAAACACTTGGGAATCAATCGAACAAAAGAAGTGAAAGACCTATACAATGAGAACTACAAAACACCAAAGAAAGAAATTAAAGAAAATCTGAGAAGATGGAAATATCTCCCATGTTCTTGGATAGGCAGAATTAGTATTGTCAAAATGGCTATGCTACAAAAATTGTCAAAATGGCTATATACAAATTAAATGCAATTCCAATTAAAATCCCAATGATGGACCTCATAGAAATAGAGCAAGCAATCATGAAATTCATATGGAGGAATACGAGACCCAGAATAGCTAAAGGAATTCTTAGCAAGAAGAGCAAAGCAGGGGGTATCACAATACCAGACCTTCAACTAAACTACAGAGCAATAGTAACAAAAGCAGCATGGTATTGGCACCAAAATAGACAGGTAGATCAATGGTACAGAATAGAGGACACAGAGACAAATCCACATAAATACAGGTATCTCATACTTGACAAAGGAGCCAAAACCATACAATGGAGAAAAGATAGCCTCTTCAACAAATGGTGCTGGGAAAACTGGAAATCCATATGCAGCAAAATGAAACTAAACCCATATCTCTCACCTTGTACAAAACTCAACTCAAAGTGGATCAAGGACTTAGGGATTAGACCAGAGACCCTGCACCTAGTAGAAGAGAAAATAGGTCCAAATCTTCATCACGTTGGCCTAAGACCAGATTTCCTTAACATGACACCCAAAGCACAAGAAATAAAAGCAGGCACCAATGATTGGGATAGAGTCCAAGTAAAAAGCTTTTTCTCAGCAAAGGAAACAATCAGAAATGTGGAGAGCCTTCAGAGTGGGAGAAAATCATTGCTACACACACTTCAGATAGAATACTAATCTCCAGAATCTACAAGGTACTCAAAAATTTTTACACCAAGAATACTAATAACCCAGTCAATAAATGTGCCAAGGAAATGAACAGTTTACAGAGGAAGATCTACAAGCAATCAACAACTTCATGAAGAAATGTTCAACATCCCTAGTTATAAGAGAAATGCAAATCAAAACCACCTTAAGATTTCATCTTACCCCAATTAGAATGTCATTTATTTATTTATTTATTATTTATTTTTTTCACACAGTTCATATAATCTTACATATACATAGGGTAATATTGTCTGTCTCAGTCTACTACTTTTCCTTCCCCCATCAACTCCCATCCCATTTTCCTCCACACCATCCATACTTCCTCCATTCTTTCCTATCCCGCCCATTACGCCGTCCTGCCCCCCATTAGATATCAGCATCCACTGATCGGAGAAAACATTCTGCCTTTGGTTTCTTGGGCTTGACTTATTTCACTTAGCATGATATTCTCCAACTCCACCCATTTAGCAGCAAATGCCATAATTTTATTCTTTTTTATGGCCGAGTAATATTCCATTGTGTATATTTACCACAGTTTCTTTATTCATTCTTCAATGAAGGGCATCTAGGTTGGTTCCACAATCTAGCTATTGTGAATTGAGCAGCTATGAATATAGATGTGGCTGCATCCTCATACTTTGCTGATTTTATGACCTTTGGGTATAGGCCAAGGAGTGAGATAGCTGGGTCAAATGGTGGATCCATTCCAAGTTTTTTGAGGAATCTCCATGCTGCTTTCCAGAGTGACTGCACCAATTTGCAACTCCACCAGTAATGTACAAGTGTGCCTTTTCCTCACATCCACCCCAACTCTTGTTATTATTTGTATTCCTGATAATAGCCATTCTAATTGGAGTTAGATGAAATCTTAGGGTAGTTTTAATTTGCATTTCTCTAATTACTAGAGATGATGAGCACTTTTTCATATATTTGTTGATAGCCTGTATATCCTCTTCTGAGAAGTGTCCGCCCAGTTCCTTAGCCCATTTATTGATTGGGCTCTTTGTAGATTTTCTTTTATTAAGAATACAGGCAGCAACAGGTGTTGGCGAGGATGTGGGGAAAAGGGTATACTCATACATTGCTGGTCGGAGTGCACGTTGGTGCAGCTACTCTGGAAAGCAGTGTGGAGATTCCTTAGAAAGCCTGGAATGGATCCACCATTTGACCCAGCTATCCCATTCCTTGGCCTGTACCCAAAGGACTTAAAATCAGATGGCTACAGTGATGCAGCCACATCAATGTTCATAACTGCTCAATTCACAATAGCTAGATTGTGGAACCAACCTAGATGCCTTTCAATAGATGAATGGATAAAGAAACTGTGGTATATATACACAATGGAATATTAGCCATAAACAATAAAATTATGGCATTTGCAGGTAAATGGATGATGTTGGAGACTGTTATGCTAAGTGAGATCAGCCAATCCCAAAAATCCAAAGGTTAAATGGTCTCTCTGATAAGTGAATGATGATGCATAATGCGGGGTGGAATGGTGGCAAGAATGGAGGAAGGATAGATAGCATAGAGGGAAGGGAGGGGTGGGGGGATAATAATAACAGAATGTGTGACAGACATCATTGCCCTGTGTACATGTATGAATGCACAGATGGTGTGACTCTACTTTGTGTACAACCAGAGAAACAATAGCTGTACTCCATTTGTGTTCAATAAATCAAAATCAAATAAATTTTTAAAAAATATTTGGGGCTGTGGCTGGGGCTCTGTGAGAGCCTAGTATGTGTGAGACACTGGCTTCTATCCTCAGCACCACATAAAAATAAATAGATAAGTAAAAATATTTATTTTTTAAAAAAGAAGTAATCAAAGAAGAGGTAAATTGGGAGTTATGATATTAATCAATGGTCAAACAAGAAAGTGCAAAAAGACACCGTGGTCCCTGAATAAGATCATATGTCTGTAAGAGTATGTCATCAGAAACTGAGGATTCAGTGGCCAAAACTTGGAGACTGATGGTGAGGTATGTGGACTTGGCCATATTTAGGATCGAGCATTGTGGTCTCCTGAAGAACATTTTGACCTCCTGATTAGGATGAGCCGGCACTTCTCTCACTTTTTTCTCAGAGTTCAAGGGAGATTGCAGCTATGCCTGAAAAACTGAATGTGGCAGAAGATCACAGGGATCCCTGGTGTTCTGGTGTGACCCAAAAGCTCCAATTCTCCAGTCTGAAGACACGGCCACATATGTGGTGTTTTATTTGGAATAGCGCAAAGATGGCCAGTATTTATTTAGTTTTGAAATATGAGATTTTAAAATTATTATTTATTTGAGGCAAGTGGTACTCATTTTGAGTGAAAATTGCCATAAGCAGTTGAAGTTTTAAATAGTTTTGAAAGTACGAAAGGTAAGTTGACCTAGGAAAAATAAAAAAACAAAAAATAGTAACAAGTGACAAAATTGCAAAGGTGACAGGAAAATAAATGAGTGTCTACCTCTAAAAGACATGAGCAAGGATGAGGTCTTCCAAACCCAGCAACAAACCATCAGTGCAGGGCCTCTGTGAGGTGCTGTCACTGAGTCTTCATCTTTCCTGATTTCCGTCATCCATCTAGTTCTATTATAATCTTCTTCTACCTGCAGGACACTAGCAGTGAGCTGGGAGGACAAGATTGATTAAAAACACACCTTTGGAGACTGGATTTGACTTCATATTCTGGTTCTACAACTCTTTGATCAGGGACTTTTGACATGGCCCTGTGAGCCCTGGTCTCCTCATCTAAGAAGTGACTATGTCCTGGTACCTGGGTTCTTGGGCAGTGCCATTAGCTGACATTGACAGTGGTTTCCCAGTTCTATGGTGTAGACAACTCCTCCACTGCAGAGCAGAGGGGAATCTGCTCAAAGGGTATGTCTGTTTTCTCTTCTTCCATAAGCTCCTGACTTTTCCTTGGTTCTCCCTCTGCATTTTACCCCATTTGTGGGATGTGGAGCTGGTGACCAGGTATAAGCAGAGCAAGGAAGCCCCCTGAACAAGGAGGCACTTAGCCTGTCTAGTTGGCTTGAGCTGGTCCAGACAGATTGTTTCAGAAATGTACACAAATGTACACAAATGATTGGAAGTGAGCATGGAAATCTTACTGTTGCCATCTTGTGGCTACAGAATACCCAAAACTACAGAATGTTAACTGAGAGAAGAAGACAGCGAACCAATGAAGTCAACTGTGCCTTCAGACAGAACTACCCCTGGGGGTTTTATTTGTAGTAAAATATAACCTACATTGATGTGTTAGTTTGTTGGTTTTCTGTTACTTGAAACCAAGGGTATTGACTCACCTATTGTTTTTCTCAATTCCTTTTCTTTTGTAGTAATAGGGAAACAAGAATGGCAAGGAGGAACAGAATATTAAATCAGCAAAAAATCAAATAACCCAATTAATAAATGGGCAAATGTACTAAACAGAATTTTCTCCAAAGAAGAAATGCAAATGGCCAACAAATATATTTAGAAGTGTTCAGCATCATTAACAGTTAGGAAAGTGCAAATCAAAACTAGACTGACATTTCATCTCACACCAGTCAGAATGGCAATAATCAAGATTATAAATAGTAAGAAATGCTGGAGAGGACGTGGAGAGAAAGAAGCATTTTTATACTGTTGGTGGAACTGTAAATTTGTACAGCCACTGTGGAAATAAGTATGGAGTCTCCTCAAAAGACTAGTCATGGAACCACCATATGACTGAGCTATACCATGTCTTGTATTTACAATAAAGAATTGAAGTTATCATACTAGAGTGATACATATATACCCATGTTTATATCAGCACAATTCACAGTAGCCAACCAATAGAACAGCCTAGGGGTCCATCAATGGATGAATGGATTAACAAAATGTGGTATGAATACACAATGGAGTTCTATTCAGCCATAAAGAAAAAAATAAAGTTGTCATTTGCAGGAAAATTGACTGTTCTTAAGTGAAATCAGCCAAAATCAGAAGATTAAGGATCATATGTCATGTATGGAGACTAGAGGGGATAAAGAAAAATAAACCTGGGGTGGATCTCCTAAAAATCAAAGGGAGATAAGTAGAGGAAAGGAGCCAATGGATGGGTGTTAGGGAGAGAGGAGGCAAGTGCTGGGTAGTGACATTGCCAAAATAAATTGTTATATTTTGCATATGTTCAAATATGTAACAACAAATCTCAGGATTAGGCAGAACTTATAGTTGCACTAATAAAAAATGGGCAAAAATATTATGTCCATGCAAGCCTTGAGAATGACTTAATTCTGCCCATTTATTGGAGCATGACTTTCCAGAGCTCTAGAGATTTTCTTCTACCTTCATTGCCCTGTTCCTATGAAAAGAAGTTTAAAAGTTAAATTTTGCTACTGGACTAGTAAGAATTGAATATGTTCCAGGACAGATTGCACTTATATATTTGTCTTTATTTTTCAATATAAAACATTTCCATGGGAGGTAGGCACTGTGCTGATTGTTTCTAATGAATAAGTCAACTCCGAAATTTATTTTTTCTGTATCATATAGATGTTTGACAGTAAGCATACATTTCTAACCAAAAATCTGTTCCTAGTTGCAGGCAAATATTTTTTACTAGTTCTACAATGCATATTAAGAACCACATAAACTGAGGCACAATACTTGAGTGAATAGAACAGGCATAGCCATGTTATGGATTCCAGTTGCTGCGGTGTCAGACCAAGGATCACTTCTGATTGTCCAAACTTGTAGTTTGATTAGGCTAAACAGGATGGAAGGCAGAATATCAGATTACTGCTCACCTTTGATTTGCTAAATGCACAGCGGTCTTTTTGGACCTGGCATCCCCACATGCTTGAACCTCCAGGCTGGAAATCATGCTCCTATGAAGTCATGCTGTTTGTACAGCATAGAGGATTCCCATTTGTTTAGTAGGTCTCCAGCATAAAACACCTCACATGCAAATCTTTGTTTAAAACTGGTGGAAATGGAAATTTATATCTATCTTGTGGACACACCTAAAACATGAACTCACAGACTGTGGATTATGACCACCCTGAACTCATTGACTATTTGGATGCTGCAAAGAGGATCAAGGACCTTTGCTGCTCAAGAACCAGGTCCAACTTTATCTTCTGGTGGACCCAGCTGATGAAGTGTGAGGAAGAGAAAGAGAGTCCTGGTGATTAATTCTGTCTTACACTTCCTCCCTTTGGCTTTTCCTGAAAGAGCTGTAGTCTGTCACTCCAGAAATCTTGAGAGTGTAACTGGAGCAAGATCAGTGCAAATCATGAGGATTTTCAAATGTTTACAGATACAGGGCTGGTGCCTACTGGGAAACTGAGGCAGAAAAAAGACCCCTCCAAATCCAGATTGTTGCAGTCAAGTCAGAAATATTTCAGACATGTTACTCAGAGTAACAGGCATGAGTTTATTGAAGGGATAAGAAAATGAAAAGGGGATACTCTCAAGGGAAAAAGTGGGTCACCTCAGAGAGGAGAGAAACAGTGTGCTTCTCCTGTACTCCAGTTTTATTGGGTACCCCTGAGATGTTCCCAGAGAGTCCTGCCCAAGTCCACCTCTTGACTATTGACTGATAGACTGATAGTTGAAATGATTTCAGACTGTCAAGACCCTATTGCCATAAAAACTCTAAGTTATTTTGACCCATGCTGAGCAGTTCTCATTGGACTCTTAACCAAAAATGCTTACAGATTTTATGATTAGGAGGAATTATCGTTATCTTCCTGAGTTTCAAGATCTGATCTGTGGAAAAAGTCACAAAAGTCCCCCCCTTCAGGGAAACTTGAGTTCCTGTGTTTCTCCTGCTGATAACAGGCAGTTTACTGAGTATTGGAACATAGCCTGTCTATGTAGGCCAGGCAGAGATGCAGTAATTTGCTTCTTGGAACAGAAAGCATGTGGGGATCAGCACAGCGGCCCCAATTTATAGAATAATTCACTTAACCTCATGTTCTCATCACTCACATCTTTATGTCCCCTTTCATTTGAGAAGATGCAGTCCAGCCTAAGTCATTCTAAGTTTGAGCATGGGCCCTAAAGAGTGGACCCCAGACCAACATCTGTTTAACAAAGGAACTTAATAGCAATGCAGATTCCTCAGGCCACACCCTAGAACTGCAGTATCAGATTCAGTGTGGCTCAGAAATTCTTTTCACAATCCCTCAGCTGCACACTTGGAGATGAACACCTGTGCCCCTTTTTGGTCTCTCCTCCAACAAAATGATTTTTTCATCACTTTGAAAAAAACCTTTTTATTATGACCTCATTGACTGACACCCCAGGCAGGCAAGCATTCCAGATTGACCAGTTACCACCCAGGTAGAGAGACCCCGAGATCCCAGGGGCTGGACATTTGGTTTCCTCATACCCAGTAGTCCATGGAATTCTCTTGCAGTGTCCCCTGTAAGATCCTCAACCACAGCCAAGCCTAATAGTCAAAACCCTGTAAACTTTTTGACCTTCAGTTCTCTTCCAGAGGTGGAAGCCATAGCCAATCTGTTCTTTAAGAAGCTCTGAAAGCTGAGTGTTTGTGACCACCATTGGGAGGACCACGTTTTTCTCATATTGAAGATCGTGAGGCCTGATGGGCAGAACCCGCCATTGTCCCTCGCGACCACTAGATGGCACTGAGGGACTCTTGGCTTCCCTGGGTTGCATCTGTCCCGGAATTGTCAGTGTGCTTAGGCCCATTTTATGGTGGTGATACACATATCCAGGAAGTGATACGCAGTTGGGGCATTGACTAGAAGGAAAAATGACTATGTTACTAAAGCAGGAAAGTCCTTGAGAATTTTACTTGTCCTACTTCTGATGAAGGGAAGGCTGACCAATTTCCCACAGCCCTGAGACCTGGGAACTAGCAGAGTTCTGGTCCCAGACCCTAACACCAAATGGAAAGAGAAGAGCTCATAACAGTGACAGGCTGTTTTCTTCTCATAGAAAATCTAATGTGATTATAAAGAGACCAAGAGAAGTAAAAGACCTATCTTTTTTGTACTTTAAAGTGTCCACGGGGAAGATAACTGAGGAGGGGGTAAAATAACTAACATTTGAATCTTGGGTCCAAGTCATCCTCCACTCCTGACTATTGAGGGCTTTTGTCTGCCCCTGTGCCTCTTCTGTGACTCAAGTTTTCAGTCATGACAGAAGAGAATGTGTGCAACAGAAATAGTGCATGCACGTTTCCTGGTTTCCAAGTGCAGTAGTCTTTCTCCCTTCCCACCTCTGGCAGGCTTTCTTCTATACTAAGATTGGGAGGGTCTGATAGAAAGCACAGGGCTGGCAGCACCCCCATGAGCCAGGCCAAAAGGTGTGAGCAATGAATGCAATTACCCTAGTCCTTTTGTGAAGTTTTGGAGGTTTGACATTTTTGCAACTGTAACATGGGTTAATTTTTATCTGGCATGGTGAGACTCAGAAACAAATTTGACAGGCACAGAGTACTACAGATTCCTAAAAGTAACTATGCAGGATCATGTGGGAAGCACTAGAGTTGGTCAGGAGGCAGAGGAAGTGGAAGGTGAGGGAGAATATAGGAATGATACTTTATTGTAGTTGTGTAGAAAGAAAAGACGAGGTACTGTAAGCAGGTTTAGGATTAGCACGTTTCAATAATTTTAGTGAGTTCTGTGAAACAAGGACTCTTCCTGGTTCTCTGGTAACTACACCTGGAATGATTAGAGCAGGTAGATAGTTGCCTAGGATTGTGGGAGCCCAAAAGGGAGGATATTGGTGGTGTGGAACATGGATCAGTTTGCGTAAGGTTAACATCCTGAGGAGATAACTGACTATTCTAGGAATTGCTATCCTCAAGAGGGCATGCCTTGGACACAGTTGTACATGTCTGTATTTAAAGTGACTTAAGGAATCAGAAAGATAGCAAATTTGAAGACAGACTGGGCAATTTGGTGTGAGCCTGTCTTGAAATAAAATTTTAAATGGGCTCAGAACCTGTTTCAGTTCTATATCTGTTGGAGAATGCTCCTGGGTTCATTCCTATTAAAACCCCCAAGCACACACACGCGCACACACACACACACACACACACACACACACATACATACACAAAAACACACACACAGCTTAGGAGGGCATGCCTTCAGTCTCAGCAAAGATTCAATGTCAAAAAAAAAAAAAAAAAAAACAGTGCAAACAATAAAAGGCATGGTTAACACAGCATTTTCCATCCACAGAAAGGAAGAAAAGTGTAACTACTAGTGCTCCTACGCCGTCTGCTCTCTGGTCCATCCAGGCCAGAACCTGTGTTTATCATATTCTAGATTGTGTGCTTCATGGATAGTAAGCAGACTTCTAGGTAACTATAGAGCAGAAGGACACTTCGTTTTAGTGGAGAGTCTTCTGGTGAGACTTAGAGTTTTGCAGCAGATCAGAGAATGAAGATGCCTATCAACAGTCTGTCCTTTGATTCTCAAACTCTGACAATGAGATGTCTGCCTGGAGCAGACTTGCCACGCCCACTGTTATTCCCCTCAGTGTTTGACACAGATCCACTGAACAGAATGAAGATGTTTGCAGGGCCTCACCTTTCTTCTGGAAAATGTGGACATGGCATATTCTGTTAATGTAATTTTTATGATTGATGGAATGATTTTTGGATGTCTAATTTGCTAATGAAATCATGATAGAATTGGAACATAAAAAATAAAACATTTCTAATATGAAATATTATGAAAAGCTTCATGAACAATCATTGGCTATATTTATTTTCTGGTCATTACAATCACTCCTGTTTGATCACATAGAGTAGAATTATATCATGGATAGAAAGGGGATTTTTCCTAGACTCACTAGTCCTATATTTTGAGGACCCACATGAGTGGCTTACAGGATCAATAAAAAACTTTGGTTTCTTCCCTGAAGCAAGTCTTTGCAATCCTTAGATATTGAGTCTTCCTTAACAACAAAATGTACAAATGTTACATAAAATTTTTATAGAATGGCTCCTGCCTTTGTTGTTCCTAGTAATATGGAAATCAAAGCAAATCAAGGGAAAAGTAAATTTACATGGAATACTATAAAAGTTTTTATTGTTTAATTTATTACTCTGTCTTCTATATTTTCTTGTAACTCATGTCAATCTCCTTTTAAGTAACCTCAAGATATTGTACTTGAGCCAAAAGTTAATATATAAAAGTGTGGTTGTGAGAAAATAAAATCAGAACTTAGCATCAGGTCTTGGGGTCTGTGTTGCTCTGTTCTCCAACACGCCGACGCCATCCCACTCACCAGGTAAGACCCTCCACCCCTGTCAGGCCTGGACCCTGGCAGTTGGTGCCCAACGTTGGGGTCCCTGGTAAGTATAAGATAAGTAAATTTTCTCATGGGATAAGGCTAGAATCCTGTCTAGGGTGCTGCAGACTCCTGGTATTAAGGCCAAATCACAGAACTAGTGAGAAGTATGGGACATACTGAGAGTAAGGAAAGAGCGCTCTTCATAGGTGTTGCAAAACATTTGCTTACAGAAAGGGGGGTTCCCGTAACATCTGGGCAATTGCGTAGGTTCTTTCATTTTGTACAAGAGTGTTCTCCCTGGTTTCCCCAAGAGGGCAGTCTTAATTTGGCTTTGTGGAAAAAACTAGGGGAGGAAATGCAGGCTTATTATTTAAGACATGGTTCTGATCATGTGCCTGTTGATGCATTTGTTCTTTGGCATCTGTTCAGAGATGCAATTGAACCCACACATGAAGTTATGTACTTGAGTAAGAGACTCTCCTCCCCAGAGGAAACTCCTCTTTTATCTAAAACAAAGCCACCAAATTATCAAAATAATGCAAATTCAGACACATCCTCTGATTCAGAGGATGAAAAGGACCCTGGTGAAGACAAACTTTCTCCTTCAGATGAGGAAAATTTAAAAGAAGCAACCACTTATTATCATAATGAGGAATGGCCACCAGCAGTAGCCCCTATTGTGGCTTCTGCTCCTTCTAAAAATGTAAAAGGCAAAAAGAAAAAGAAAAATGAAAATATGGCAGGTAAAGTAGGATTTCTGGGAGCTGTAGCTCAAGCACGAGCTGCGGGAGAAGCATGTTTAGCTTACCCAGTAACTTGGGAGGATGATGAGGAGCCTACATGGGAACCTTTGTCTTTTAAAATTGTTAAGGAATTAAAAGCAGCAGTAAAGGATTTTGGTCCTGCTTCTCCTTATGCTATACAATTGGTGGAAAGCATAGGTGCAAATTGGATGACTCCTTTTGATTGGCAACAAACTGCTCACTCTTGTTTGACTCCTGGGCAATATTTGCTCTGGAAAACTGAGTATGAAGAGCAGGCTAAACAAATTATTCAAACACAATTCATAAAAAACACAAAAGATCAAAAGACAATGTCTATGTTTTTAGGAACTGAAAATTATGCAACACCACAATCTCAATTAAATATACCAAAACATATATTACGTGAAATTTCTAAACTTGCAGTTGCTGCTTGGAGACGGCTTCCTTCTGTTGATACAAAAACAACTTTTCTCAGCAGTGTCAAACAGGGGTCTATGGAGCCATATGAAGTCTTTTTGGCTAAATTAGAAGAAAATATTTCTAAAATTATTGCAAACCCTGAAACAGCTGAAATTCTTTTAAAACAATTGGCTTTTGAAAATGCCAATCCTACTTGCCAGGTTTTGTTAAGACCCATAAGGAGAAGTGGAACTTTATCTGATTATATTAAAACTTGCATGGATAGTAGTCCTGCCCATATACAAGGAATGGCAATGGCAGCTGCCTTACAGGGTAAAACTTATTCACAATTTCTTAAAGGATTGAGTCAAGGAACTAATGGTAACAGTGGAAAGGATACTAATCCTATAAGTAGAGATGATTCTTTTTCATGTGGACAAATAGGACATTTTAGTAGGACTTGTCCTCAAGGCCCACAACGAGGAAATAATCAAATACACACACCTAAGACTGTGTGCCCAAAATGTCAAAAGGGATTTCATTGGGCTAAGGAGTATAGCTCTAAATTACATAAAGATGGACACCCCCTTGAAGGCAATAGTAATATAAATCCTGAGGATATTCCAGCACCTTCTCTTGGACCTTCTCCTGGACCTATGTCAAAAAAACAGACCTTGGGGCCAGCCCCAGGCCCCCAGAAACAACAGGGTCTTCTGGAGTCTATCAGGGAATCTGTTTGTAGGACAACAGTTAATGACTTGGCAAGAGCAACCCCAGGAAGTGCAGGATTAGACTTACCTTCTTCTCAACATTTAATAATAACTCCTGAATCTGAAATTACTCTTATTCCAACAGGAGTATATGGACCTTTACCAGAGGGACATATGGGTTCAATTATTGGGAGAAGCTCTATGTCTCAAGCAGGTGTTAAAGTAATACCTGGAGTCATTGAGTCTGACTATTTGGGTGAAATAAAAATTATGATTCATCCTCCTTTAAGAGCAGTACAAATTTTTCCTCAACAGTGTATTTCTCAGTTGTTATTGTTGCCCTATTTGAGACTGCCAAATCAAACATTAACCCCTACACGTGTAGGTGATTTTGGTGGTACTAACACTGTGGCTTGGGTTCAAAGATTTCTGAAAAAAGGCCAATGAAAACTATCAAAGTACAAGGAAAGGCTATTAAAGGTTTATTAGATACAGGAGCAGATGTCACATGCATCGCTACTCAGGACTGGCCTATGTCCTGGCCAACTACTAAAGCTCCTTCTACTTTAGTGGGACCTGGACATGCCTCCAATATTGCTAAAAGTTCTCAAATCTTACATTGGACTGATGGTAATCATGAGGGAACTTTTCAACCTTACGTGATACCTTCTTTGCCCGTTACATTGTGGGGGCGAGATATAATGGAACAACTTAACATTACTTTAACAGATGAGACAAAACCTATGCGTTTTTCTTAGTGACCACTGTTCTTAAACAGGCTGATCCTATTTCTTGGAAATCTGATTTTTCAGTATGGATGGAACTGTGGCCCCTCACACAGAAAAAAATGGGAAGCAGCCATTTTGCTAGTCATGGAACAATTATGAAAGGGACACATAGAACCTTCTAATATTCTTTGGAATACATCTATATCTGTTTTTAGAAAGAAATCAGGCAAATGGAGATTATTGTAAGATTTAAGAGCAATTAATAATACCTTGGAAGCTATGGGTCCTCTTCAACCCAGGCTTCTATCACCAGTAGCAATACCTAAAAGTTCTCATATTATTGTTATTGATTTGCAGGATTGTCTTTAGTATTCCTTTAGCACAAGATTGTGTACAATTTGCTTTTAGTTTACATTATCCAAATTTACAACAACATTATCAAAGATATCAATGGAAAGTTTTACTTCAGGGTATGAAAAATAGTCCTACTTTATTTCAAAAATTTATTGATCAAGCTACGGAACCTATTAGGAAAAAATATCCTAGGTTATATTTAATTTATTATATAGATGATATTCTTTTGGCTCATTCTTCCTTTGATTCTTTACAAATTATATTAAAATGATTAATAGAACAATTGGCATCATGGGGGCTTTTGGCTGCTCCTGAGAAAATTCAATTACATCTTCCTTAAATTGTTTGGTATGCATTATTAAAATTGAAAACATTACTACTCATGATTTACAAATAACAACTGATAAATTATGTACTTTAAATGATTTTCAAAAATTGTTAGGAGATATATGTTGGATAAGACTATATTTAAAAATTACTACTACTGGTTTGAGACCTTAATTTGAGATACTAAAAGGAGAAGCTAATCCAGCCTCTCCTAGACAATTGACAGAGTCTGACAAACAAAAGTAGAATGAGCAATTCAGACTCATCAATTACACCAAATTCATTATAATCATCCTTGGTCATTTATTATATTAAAAACTTCTTATACTCTTACGGGATGTCTCTGACAAAATGCACCAATTGAATCATTACATCTGTTACTCTAAAGAACATTGTTCTTTCATACCTTTCCAAATTGCCTTGTTAATTGTTAAAGCCAGACTCAGAAGGCGAGAATTATTTGGGTTAGAAATGCATTAAATTTTTATTTCTTATACCAAAGAACAATGTTTATAGCTATATCAGTTGGAAGATCAATGGGTTATTGCTTTTTATGGTTTTACAGGACAAATTTTATTCCATCTCCCTAATCATCCTTTACTGCATTTTATTAATCAAACTGAATTTATTTTTCCAGTGAAAACATAAAAAGAACCAATTACAAAATCAGCGTCCCTTATTTTTGCAGATGGATCTTCTAATGGAAAAGCTGTTACTATAATTGATCAATTGCCTCCTCTTGTTCAATTTACAGGAGAAACTTCAGCCCAGTGAACTGAAATTGCTGCTCTTATTACTGCCTTTAAAAATGTATCTCAACCTTTTAACTTATATAGAGATTCTCATTATATTAATTTATTTCCATCTATTGAAACTGTTACTCTATCTCAGTCATCAAGCATAGTGACTAAATTACAAAAGTTACAAACTTTAGTACATCAAAGAATTAATTCACTTTTTATAGGACATATTAGAAGAAACTGGTTTGCCAGGACCATTAACTGAAGACAATAAACAAGCTGATATATTAACTAAAGGTGTTGTTTTTACAGCCATGGGAGATGCCACAGAATCTCACAAACTGTGAAGCCAGAATTAACAGGCAGTTAGTGTAGAAATCAAGGAATCTGGTCAAATTGAGGAATGGAGTCTGGGAAGTTGGAGACACCCCTGGGAAATTGGAATGTCAGTGTGTCCAAAGCCCTTTGATCACAAGGTTACCTGCTTAACTGCCCCTTCCCAAAAGCTGAAGGCAGGGAGTTGCTAATTAATGCCTTCAGGTCCCCCACCTGAATCTCCATGTGGCCTTTCCCCCTGCCATTCACACCTCACCATTTTGCTGTGTCACCACCGCCATATGGGCAGGAAGGAGAGATAAGGGTCAGAGGAAGGGGCAGAACAACAGAAGACCCTAACCTATAAAAGATGGAGGGTGTGCTCACTTCTCGGGGATTCCAGAACATCAGCCATGGCCCCTCTTCTCCCACTTGGGATAAGTTTGTATTACTACTTTTAAATAAAGCCTGCTTAACATGCTTGCCTTGGCATGCTTCTCTGGGGTTATACTTCAACACCAGAGGAAGCAGATCTCATCACCGGTATGCAATGGTATCAGATTTGGAGGTCCCACTGAGATCTACACCGAGGTAAGCTTCTTCACACACCACACACCCCACATCTGTTTGAGCTGCATCTTTCTGTCTCTTTCTTTCTGGAGGGCAAAATGGGCACCTGTCGGCTACTTAAATGCAGTTAGTACAGCCGCCATCTTTCAAGACTCGGGTGAGAGGTTTCCGGCCTAAGCAAGTCACAATCACCTTCTCTATGCAGAGTAGGCATGTTGGGCTTTGCTGAAGCTGTTTCCTACTTTTCTGTCCAGGCCCAGAGAGCAATTGCCGCCAGTACACAGTGTCCCAAGTCCTGATCCACCTTGGATGCATGGAGGAGGAAAATGGGGTTGGAGCAACTGCGAGATTCTCTGGCCTGTGCTACTCTTGGGCGAAATCTCAAAGGTTCCTTCTCTGGACTCCCCTCCCAACCACCCTGAGGGGTATCTAGGGTGATTGGTTGACGAATGGCACTGAGGTAAAGCGCCATTGACCTTTGCCTCTGTATGGGCCATACAGCACTTCCCTCCACATCCACTCCCTCCTGGATGTACTCCTTCCCTTGAGGATCAAACATTAGGAATTTAAATTGTAAGATTAAAAGAAAGACCTGGGATAATTAGTAAGAAAATACCCAGGTTCCCTTTGTTTGCATAGTTAACAATCACTAGTCCCTCTAGCATCTCCCCATTATGGTTCCTGTGCTTAAATGTGCTCACTGTGTTCTCTTTAAGCTGCAAGAGGGAGGTATTTAAAATCAACCCCTCCCATGAGACCCTCCAAGGAAAGGGTGTTATATGCCTAACAACCAATAGATGTCCCCCTCACCCCCCGGAGATTCCTTTATCCTACAGGGCAAAAGATAGGCAAAAATGCACAATTTTCACCTTTGTCATTTTTTTTTTTCATAATCAGGGGTTTAGTGGCAGGGAGAACTCCGCCATGCTCTTAATTCTGGATTTTCCAGGGTCTTTTGCATAGGGCGACCGAAGACCCAAGCACTTTGCCAAAGGAAGCCAGAAATAACTTTGGCAAAGCAGGTAGTGAGAGATGGGTTTTTCTGGATCAGAAGGAAGCTCAAAGCTAGGGAGACATCCCTAATCAGATGGGAACTTCTCTCTCAACAGTATTGCCAGGTTCACCACTAGCCTGCATACTGCAAAATTTACAAATTATCAAGAGAAATGCCTTTCACAGGTCACTAGGCTTGGCCTCAAAGATCTCTACCAAGAGAGGAGAAAGCTTAAGGAATCACCTACTAAGGGAGAAGCATCAAGGGGATCCCCCCAACTTCAAAAGGATATGGAGGTTTTTGGAGGATCTAAATAAATATATTGGGATGTTTCAAAACTTATGCCAGGTATTTGACTTCACCTGGAAGAATTATGCTGTTACTTAACCATCTAGAGCACAGGCAGTTCCCAGAAACCATCCTAACTAGGATTCAGATAATGAGTAGGATGCCTGGAAAACTATTATATGAGGCTTTCAGGAAAGCCCTCCTTTTCTCATGGAGACTCAGGAAAGCAATAAGAAAACTTACTACCCTGAATCCTAAATCCATAAGAGGGCAACCTACTTTTAAAAGATAAGTTTATTACTCAGTCAGTGACAACCATTTAGAGGAGATTACAAAAATTGGCAAATGGTCTGATCAATCACTAGATGATCTTCTCCAGCTTGAATCTTCCATTTTATAATGGAAATCAAAAACAAAGAAAGGAACTTAAAAACAAAAAGGCCATTAAAGATCATTCAAAACCTCAGGACGGAAACTTTTAATGCCTTGCAACAGCTCATGCAGTACACCCATTTTAGGAGTTCAAAAGTTAAATGGGAATAATGCCTAGTCCAGAACCTTAGTATAACTAATGAAGCAGTAATTTCTCTCCACCCTGTAGTTTTTAATCCATGTACTTTTTTATGTTGAATTCCAGCTGCTGTTTGATTTACTGTGTTAAACTTAAAAGATGCTTTTTACATACCTCTGGACTCTCAATTGCAATATCTATTTGCCTTTGAGGAAACAGATAGCAAATCTCAACTATCCTAGACAGAGTTGCCTCAAGGATTTAAAATAGCCCCGTTCTGGACAGACTCTAGGACTTAACAAAATCAAAGATAAAACACCTGTAAATGTTTTACAATATGTAAATGACATCCTTTATGTACCTCCACCCAGGAGGAATAACAAAAGCCAATTACAGAGCTCCTAAGCTTCTTAGCTAATAGAAATGATAAGAACTCAAAAAATAGAGCTTAATTATGCCATCAACAGGCTTAATACTTAGGATTGCAACTGTCTCAAGGAACCCATGAACTAGGACAGAAAAATAACCACCATAGGGCAATATTTCTGCCCCAGACATATCAAAAAGAGGCCTTACTTCGAGCCCCATCCTCAGCTTACCTATGGAGCAAGATTTAACCTGTTTGTCACTGAGAGGAAAATAATTCTAAAGATATTCACCCTCAAACACTGGATAGGCAGCCAAAGACAAACCAAGTCAATAACCAATGGCATATCAGTAATAAGCTTAGCATAGTAACTTCATTCTCAAAAGTAATGAAAAACAAGTTCTCATCATTTTCTTCAACATTCAAACCTGTCTTGAAGAAGAAAAAAATGGTTAAAATGCCCTAGGCAACAAGTTTCTGCTGGAACAGGATCTCAAGTCAAGGCTTACATTGAAATGTAAATAGAAGAAGTCAAAGGCCCAGTAGGAGACCAGTCTCAAACCCAAGGAAAAAAAAAAGCAAAAAGAGTCTTTTACTTGAACTCTAGCAAAAGTAAATTATACAGTGCTTTACTAAAATAATTAATGGCCATTATCATTTTTTCTCCTAGGACTCTTGCTTTGTTTTTCTTAATTGTTATGTTTTTGGAGCTCCACAATTTCAATCCTACATAACTAGTTTAATGCTTTTTGATCAGTTATTTTCAACTCTAGTGTTATTTTTGATCTATAACATTGCAATGGAAATTCACGTACAAAAAGCTAAAAGTTTTTTTGTGACTGTGTGTTTGTGTTGTCTTTTGTGTGTCCAAAATTCATGTACATATTAAATTGACATAAAGAGATCTCAAAGATATTAAAATAAAGAGTGGATCCAACTTTAATTCACATGAATAAAAAGGTTCAATTTAAATTGGGTAAAACAATAAAGGTAACATGTTTTTAAATTTCTTAACTCACAAGTGTCTAAGTGGTCAAACTAATAAAAATGTTGTCTATAAAATGTTAATCAATTATTTCTAGAATTTCTCTTCAACAGGAAAGAGATGGCAGATACTGTTAAATATACATGTCTGATATCTTGTTTTTTTACAATAAAATAAGTAAATGAGATGTGGTATATATAGTATTAATCAAAGATGCTTGTTAGAGACATCTGGTTAATTTACTAAGTTAATGCTGTTGAATCAAATCGAGTACTCTTAATGTTTAAATTCCATTGGGTAACATACTTAAAATATTATTGGTGTTTTCTTCTTAATGGATTGATAAATAAAAGGTCTAAGATTGCTTTGTGTCCATCACTACAAACAAGGTTACTAAGTGAAATCATAACAGGTACCATTCTACATAAAAAGGAATCCAAAGATTTCAACTGTGATTCAATTAAAGAACTATAAATAACATAAAATATTTCATCTTATTAAAATGGAATAATTCATCTAAATTCAGAAATTTCCTAAGAGTTTTTTCAAAATACAAACCAAAGGAGTCAACAGATAGGAAAGAGGAAATAGAAGGTTCTAGGTGTGGAAACATATTCAGTAGAAGGAAAAAGAATATTTCTGGGTAAGAAAGTCTTTCTGTGATGAAATACATGAGGGTCTAAGTAAGTGCTAAGAAAGTCTGTGTGTAACTAAAGGAAAAATTTTATCAAGCCTGTATATGACTAAGTTGGTTATATGTATATGAGATGGTCAATTAAAAACTTTTTAAGGTTTTCCCTTAAGGTCAAATATTAATGGACTGATATAAACCAAAGTGTAATCTATATGTTAAATTGACAAGGGTTTCTTCAAACATTAATTTACAGAGTCTAAATTCTTTCTTGGAAAAAAAACTAAATTTGGGTAACAACAAGATAATTGTGCTATTACTCTTCTTTGTATATTAATGTGTTTGAATCTTCCAGGTACACAAGTCTTTAGAGCAGAAAATTTATCAAGCTGCTGTTCTCTGAACTAAATTTGTCTGTAATTGTAATTTTAAACTTATAGAAATAGCAAATTTTATTGGGGACTTATTTTTATCATTTAATGTTGTATATAACGGGACCTGTTATCAATAGGGTATATGTAAATTTGCTACTTTTTACACTGAGATCAAAATTTAAATGCAAATGTATTTAAAAGTTAGTGAGAGGATCCAAGATGGCGGATTAGAGGAAGGCTGCATTCCTACTTGCTCCATGGATTCCTACTTGCTCGGAATTCAAACAGCAGGAATATGACTCTCAACGAGATTTAATATTCAAAGCACATATAAGGGGTCCCCAGGTGCCGCTCCAGAACCAACTCAGCCGGGCTGGGCTCGGCCCCCCGCGGGCAGCGAGCGATGATCCGGGAGCCGGACAGCTACGATCCGGGAGCGCCTGAACCTGCAGCTGCTTCGGAGCCACCGACCTGGATCTGCGACAGCCAACAAGTGAGTGCGGGTCCCCAGTAGCGCTTTGGAGTCACTGGCCGCGGCTCCAGCACCAGCCAGCGGCCTCCCAGGCAGAGACCGAGCATCTCAGGCTACCTGGGCATTCAGAGGCGTCCGGGAAACTCTGAGATCGCGGACTCTGGTGGGGAGATGGAACTACCCCACGCCATTTTGGCGGCTTAACTGGCGGAGAAGGCTCATTACCAGCTTCCTGGGGCCTTCGGCTGCGTCAGGGGAGCTTCAACCGGGAAACTCTGGGAACGCAGTCTCTGGCGGGAAGTGGGAACTATTCTGTGCCACTCCCCCCAGCTTCCCTGGCAGAGAGCGCCCATCTTGGGCTTCCCAGGCCCTCAAGCCGCACCTGGAGAGGTGGGCCCGGAGCCCCTGGAATCACTGACTCCGGCAGGGGAGGTGGAACTGCTCTGAGTTTGGCGGATTCCCTGGCAGTGGGGGTCCATTTCCAGCATCCTGGGGACGCCAGCTGCTTCAGGGGGAGCTCCAGCCGGGAAACTCTGAGAACGCAGTCTCTGGCAGGGAGTGGAAACTACTCTGCGCCACTCCCCCAGCTTCCCTGGGGCCGCCAGCAGTGTCAGCAGTGTCTGAAGTGATCTGGCAGGGAGCTTTGGGCCTTTGGCAATAGCTTACAGGGTCCCCAGGAGAGAGCAACCACCTGCCACTGCCTGAACCCCCAGCGAGGAGTTCAGGTCAGCCTGGGCTCTCAAGCCCAGTGTCTCCATCACTGAGCACAGTTCTGTGACACCACCCCAACTTGAACTAGTGCCCAGGCCCACACCCAGGCCCGGAGTCTACCACCTTGCTGTATCTAATTGTCTATCAACACTAGGCTTCCTCTGCCCAGAAGCATTGATCATTCCCAACCTGGAGGTAGTGGGACAGCACCTTTCTTGGGTCACCGCTTGATCAAACACCCCTCAAGCAACAGAGGGGAAGATACACGAGCACCATGAGAAAACACGGGAAGAAAGTGTCCCAATTAAACCTAGATGACATATCAAGAGAACCCAAAGACAGCATGGTAGAAGGAATGACAGAAATGGAGTTCAGAATGTTCATAATTAAAGTGATCCGAGAAGAGAATGATGTGACGAGAGAGCAGATTCAGGCTATGAATAATCAGTTAATAGAGCAATTGCAGGAAGCAAAAAATTACTTCAATAAAGAGATAGAAATTCTGAGGAAAAAGCAAACAGAAATCCTTGAAGGAAACAAGGAACTGAAGGAAACAATAAACCAAGTTAAAAACTCAATAGAAAGCATAATTAACAGAATAGATCACTTGGAAGACAGAACCTCAGACAATGAAGACAAAATATTTAATCTTGAAAACAAAGTCGAACAAACAGAGAAGATGGTTAGGAATCATGAACGAACCCTCGAAGAAATATGGGACATCATGAAAAGACCAAATTTAAGAGTAATCGGGATTGAGGAAGGCGCAGAGATACAAACCAAGGGTATGAATAATCTATTCAAGGAAATATTATCAGAAAATTTCCCTAATATGATGAATGAGATGGAAAATCAATTACAAGAAGCTTACCGGACACCAAATGCACAGAATTACAACAGATCCACACCAAGGCACATTATAATGAAAATGCCTAACATACAAAACAAAGATAGAATT
Organism: Glaucomys volans; assembly: GCA_020662805.1. Classification (NCBI taxonomy): domain Eukaryota; kingdom Metazoa; phylum Chordata; class Mammalia; order Rodentia; family Sciuridae; genus Glaucomys; species Glaucomys volans. The sequence continues at coordinate 234,708 of JAJEJO010046906.1, forward strand.
TTAAAGGCGGCGAGAGAAAAGAATCAGATTACCTACAGGGGGAAACCGATACGTATATCAGCAGATTTATCAGCCCAGACCCTAAAAGCAAGAAGGGCCTGGAACAACATATTTCAAGCTCTGAAAGAAAACGGATGCCAACCAAGAATCTTATATCCAGCAAAACTTACCTTCAGATTTGATGATGAAATAAAATCCTTCCATGATAAACAAAAGCTTAAAGAATTCACAAAGAGAAAGCCTGCCCTACAGAACATTCTCAACAAAATATTCGAAGAGGAAGAAACGAAAAATAACAATCTCAGTCATCATGGGGAGAAACTACCCTAAAGAAAGAGTCCATCAAAGGAGAAACAAAGTTAAGCTAAAAACCCTAAAAAAGCTAAAATGACAGGAAATACAAGTCATATCTCAATAATAACCCTGAATGTAAATGGCCTAAACTCATCAATCAAAAGACATAGACTGGCAGACTGGATTAAAAAGAAAGACCCAAC
>JAJEJO010046907.1:0-11412 GCA_020662805.1 Glaucomys volans
ATTTTTAGGATTATTTCCTCTCAGTGACAAACAGTTTAAATATTGCTCCATAGGTAAGCTGAAGACAGGGGCTTGAATTAAGGTCTCTTTTTGATATTTCTGGGGCAGAGGATAGGCCTATGGTGGTTATTTTCCTGTCCTCGTTTGTGGGTTCCTTGAGACTGTTGCAATCTTAAGTATTAAACCTGTTGATGGCTTAATTAAGCTCTATTTTTTTTGAGTTTTTATCATTTCTATTAGCTAAGAAGTTTAGTAGCTCTGTAATGGGCTTTTGTTATTCCTCCTGGGTGGAGGCACACAAAGGATGTCATTTACATATTGCAAAATATTTACTTGTATTTGTCAGATCAAATTGGGCAGCTGCAGGGGGAGGGAGCATGGTCACCTAGCAACACACTGTGCCAGAAGTGACCTGCTGACCATGATGTCCACCTTGAGTCCACATTTTCCTGGGCAGGACCCTTGACCCCTTTCCTCTGTATAAAGACCCTGAGAAGCCAAAGTCACGTGTGATTTCTTCTAGCTCTCCCACCCTGACATTCAGCCCGGGGGGCTGGAGATTTCACCCGGGATACAGACTTCAATAAATCTCAAGCCACTACTTTTGTCTGACTCTGGTGAACCTGCCTGGCGAGCTTACTCCTGGTGGCCACCCATCGCCTTTTCAAACTATATCCGTGGCCCTTTTTGTGAGCTTTTCATTTGGTGCCAAAAACCCAGGAGAGAGCATTCAGACTTATCCCATTTGGGACTGGGGTCCACTCTCTCCTCCAAAAGAACCAGAAGTCCTTTTATCTGGCCAACAGAACTGAGTAAGTGGTCTTTTCTAGTCTTCCAGTCACTCTCCCATTACTGGTCTGTCCATAAGTTGCACGCACCACAGATCCCCCTCTTTTTGGGCACAAAAGACTGGGAGACATCCCAGAGTCCGCTAGGCCCCTGTTTTCTCCATTCTGGACCCCTGTAGGTCAAGGAGTCATCCTGACCTCTGGCCCATCCATTTTCTTTGGGTGACCACTACCAGAGATTAGGGATGCATGGTTCTGTTTGTGTTCACTCCTGGAGTAAACTGGAAGGTGTAGAAAAAGCTGACCTTTTGGCTGCCACTACTGTAATTTCACTAAATGACCAACAGAGGAAATAACCAATTTATCATGCTGCTAAACAGACATGTGGAGCCTTGATTTTATTGAAATCTGTGTCTCGCCTGCCCATCTCCCCTTTTTCTGTCCGCTTCCCTGCCTAAAACCTCCCCCCTTTCTTTTCTTTCACGTTTTTAGGACACACTGGAAATGCTCTCTGCTCCCGCCCCTCGGCTTCCACAGAAACTGCTGGCATTGGCTGAGACTGCATGTCCATCAACTTCATGCCCACCTCTTCCCCCTGCTGCTTCCCCCTGCCACCTCTTCTGTCTCCTCCTCTGTCTCCTCTGCTCCTCCGTCTCTCCACACCCCTCTGCCAACACAGCACCAGGTGCCAGGTGCTGGATTCTGCCTGTGCCAGACTCCTCCACTGCCAAGTTGGCTATTACCCGCCAATGCCGCCATAGCTGCATGACCAGTGCACGCTTCCTCCCTCTACCCCTCTCTCGCCATCTTGCCACTGTTGCCGCCACAGCAGCTGCTATGGCTTACACCCAATGAGGCAAATGGAACCACTGCTTCTGTCCCCCACCAAATCCCGCCCACAGGGCCCGGCCTCCAAACACTCCTGCGAGCTGATACACTTTAGCCTTTGCCCATTTACATCCTCAGCTGTTGAAAGTACTTTATACTGAAACCTGATGGATGCTGCAAAGATACAGAATCACCACCGCCTAATTCCAAATATGCTTTCTTAATTCCTTACTTTCATCTTTCTCTACTGACTACTTATATTAAGTGAGGGAAATTACCCAAAATCCAGACCCTTATCCGAAATCCGGAAAAATGGCCTTTAAAATCTACAATGCCTGAGAGGCAGGCTTATTTACAGGAAAAGGTAACACTCCAGTCCAGTCCCTGGTAGTTAACCTGTGGCCTGCTGCTCCAGCAAGAACTCCAAAGGAAGACCAGCTGTCCTCTCCAACATGGGCAAGCAATAACCCCAAACAAATAGTCTCCACAAGCAAACAAGCAGGACACATTGGAAAACTGACTACCTTGTGGCTGGCCCCTCCCTAGCTCCTCTACACAGGGGTGTGACCAGCCAGGTGGTCCCTTCCCTTCAACTTCTGGGATTCTAAGAAGACTAATGAAGCCTGAACCTGAGGATTGCTGAGCCCAGGGCATGCTCCAGGGTACCCTTATGGACACAGGAGGTACCTATTCTGTTTTGCCTGCCCACTCTGGGCCTTTATTTCCTTCCCAGGTTTTGGTTATGGGAATTGATGAAAACCCTCCATGCTAAACAGAACAGCTAAGTTATCCTGTGCCCTGGAGGAGCACATTCTTTCACACACTCTTTCCTGTGTATTCCTTCCTGTCCAGTCACCCTCCTAGGCAGAGAGGTTCTCCAACTTCTGGGAATCACCCTGTCTTGACAGCTGACAGTGAACAGTTTTGCAGGTGAAAACTGGCAGATTGATTTCACCCATATGCCCAGATGCAAAAAAAGCTCCCTTACTTACTTACCTTGGTTGATACTTTTTCAGGCTGAATAGAAACCTTCCCTTCCCCCAGGGAAAACTGCTGACATTGCCTGCTGTCCTCATTGAGCAGATTATTTCCAGATTCAGACTTCCTGCATCCATCCAGTCAGATGAGAGTCCAGCCTTCACCTCTCAGAGTGTTCAAGTAGTCTCCAGAAGCCTCAACATCACGTGAAGACTCCATATCCCCTACCGACCTCAATCCTCGATGGTAAAGTTTACACAGGGGGAACAGCCAACTGTTCTGTGGTTTCACTTAGAATCTACAAGTTTATATTCAGGTGGTTCCTCAGGTTCATCTACCCATCCAGGAGCAGGAAAAGGAAATCCAACGCCTGATCAAGGCAGCTACTCAGCCTAATGCTAATCCTTTCTCAGGTCTTACTCTGATACATCAAGGTCTTTAACTTCCCAATCTCTCCAGAGTTAATAACATCTCTGATTGTTTTTTTGTGCAGGTTTGGACTAAACCCTGCTAACACCCATTCCTATGAATACCCCACCACTTAATACTTCCTCAAAGGCTCAAAGGACCCCTATTCATCTTTGGAGGGATTTCCCCTTATTACAATTCCTCAGAGAACTTTGCGTACTGTTACACTTTCTCTAACTCAGTATCTCACAACTAAATCATACAGGTCTCTTCTCCCATAATTGCTCCTCCAGGATTCTTCTTCTGGTGTAATGGTACTCTGACAAAAAGTTAAATCCCAATATGCCCTTCGCTTTCTGTGTGCCCTCCTCTTAAGTTCCTCAATTGATTCTATATAGTGAAGTTGAATTAATCTGCCCTGTTCAAAACCCTGGTATCCTTACAGGGACAAATAACATCTGTTTCCCAAGTTTCCTTACAGAACTGCTGAGCACTAGATCTTCTGACAGCGAACAAAGGAGGAACATGCCTACTCCTAGAGGAAGAATACTACTAGTGCATCAATGAAATCACACTGAAAAACTGGACTCATTGAGAAAACTCTCCTGCATCTGAATTTGCCCAGAGCTGCATGAGTGAGGTTGCCAGAATGCCATACAACCAAATGCTCCTGCATCCCTACAGCTGCCTCCCCACCAACCCAGACCCCAAAATCTTTTTTTCCCAGGATGCCCCCAACCATGCAGAAAGTAGCCAGACAGACTCCTGCGCCCTATATCACCAAAAAGGTCAGAATGTCAGATTGAATTGGGCGGCTGCAGGGGGAGAGAGCACGGTTACCTAGTAACACACCTTGCCAGAAGTGACCAATGAGGTAGACCTGCTGATCCTGACATCCACCTTGGGTCCACATTTTCCTGGGCAGGACCCTTGACCCCTTTCCTCTGTATAAAAACCCTGAGCAGCCAAAGCCACATGCAATTTCTTCTGGCTCTCCCACCACAACTTTTACCCTGGAGGGCTGGAGATTTCATCAGGGACACATACTCCAATAAATCTCAAGCCACTACTTTTGTCTGACTCTGGTGAACCCGCCTTTGCTAGCTTACTCCTTTTGGCCATGCGCTGCCTTTGCGAGCTTTACATGCCACCCTTTCTCGAGCTTTACAGTATTTTATATTGAATTTTGCTAAGTCCTAGGGCCTCTCCAGAACAGGGCTATTTTAAATCCTTGAGGCAACTCTGTCTAGGATAGTTGAGATTTGTTTTGTTTCCTCAAAGGCAAATAGATATTGCAATTGAGAGTCTGGAGGTATGTAAAAAGTATGTGTTAATTTTATCCCAGTAAATCAAGCAGTAGCTGGAATTCAACATAGCAAATTACATGGATTAAGAACTACAGGGTGAAGAGAAATTACTGCTTCATTAGTTATGCCAAGGTTCTGGACTAGGCATTATTCCAATTAACATTTGAACTCCTAAAAATGCCTTGCATGAATTGCTGCAAGACATTAAAAGTTCCTCTCCTAAGGTTTTGAATGATCTTTAATGGCCCTTCTTGTTTTTAAGTACCATTCTTTGTTTTTGATTTCCATTTTAAAATGGAAGATTCAAGCTGGAGATCATCTAGGGATTGTTCAGACCATGTGCCAATTTTTGTAATCTCCTCTAAATCGTTGTGGCTGATTGAATAATAAACTTACCTTTTAAAAGTAGGTTGCCCTCTTATGGATTTAGGATTCAGGGTGGTATGTTTTCTTATCGCTTTCCTGAGTCTCCATGAAAATAGCAGGACTTTCCTGAAAGCCTCATATAATAGTTTTCTAGGCATCCTACTCATAATTTGAATCCCAGTTAGGATGGCTTCTGGGAATTGCCTGTGCTCTAGATGGTTAAGTAATAGCATAATTCTTCCAGGTGAAGTCAAATACCTGGCATAAGTTTTGAAACATCCCACATATTTCTTTAGAACCTCCAAAACCTCCATATCTTTTTGAAATTGTGGGTGGTTCCCTTGATGTTTCTGCCTTAGTACATGATTTCTTAAGTTTCTTTCTCTCTTGGTAGAGATCATTAAGGCCAAGCCTGGTGACATATGAAGGGCATTTATCTTAATCATTTGTAAGTCTGCAGTATGCAGGCTAGTGGTGAACCTGACAATACTGTTGAGAGGGAAGCTCCCATCTGATTAGGGACATCTCCCTAGCGTTGAGCTTCCTTCTGGCCCAGAAAAACCATCTCTCATTACCTGCTTTGCCAAAGTTATTTCTGGCTTTCTTTGGCAAATTTCTGGGGTCCCCATTTGCCATATGTCAAAGACCCTGGAGAACCCAGAATTAAGGGCATGAGTGAGTTCTCCCTGCCACTATCAACTCCTAATTATGAAAAAAAAATGACAAAAGTGAAAATTGTGCATTTTTGCCTATCTTTTGCCCTGTAAACTAAAGGAATCTCCGGGTGGTGAGGGGGACATCTATTGAATGTTAGACATATAACACCCTTTTCTTGGAGGGTCTCATGGGAGTGTTTGATTTTAAATGCCTCCATCTTGCAGCTTAAAGAGAACGCAGTGAGCACATTTAAGCACAGGAACAGTAATGGGGAGATGCTAGATGGACTAGTGAATGCTAACTATGCAAACAAAGGGAACCTGGGCATTTTCTTACTAATTATCCCAGGTCTTTCTTTTAATCTTACAATCTGAATTCCTAATGTCTAATCGGTGAGGGAAGGGGAACATCCAGGAGGGAGTGGATGCGGCGGGAATGGCTGTATGACCCATACGGAGGCAAAGGTCATTGGCATTTTCCCTCAGTGCCATTCGTCAACAGATCACCCTAGATATCCCTCAGGGCAGTCGGGAGGGGATTCCAGAGAAGGAACCTTTGAGATTTAGCCCGAGAGTAGCCTGGGCCAGAGAATCTCGCAGTTGCTCCAACCCCTTTTTCCTCCTCCATGCATCCGAGGTGGATCAGGACTCAGGACATTGTGTACTGGCAGCAGTTCCTCTCCTGGCCTGGACAGAAAAGTAGGAAACGGCTTCAGGAAAACCCAACATGCCTACTCTGCATAGAGCAGTTGATTGCGACTTGCTTAGGCCGGGAAACCTCTGGCACGAGTCTTGAAGGATGGCGGCTGCAATAATTGCATTTATGTAGCTGACAGGTGCCCATATTGCCCTCCAGAAGGAAAGAGACAGAAAGATGCACCTCAAACAGATGTGGGGTTTGTGGTGTGTGAAGAAGCTTACCTCGCTGTAGATCCCGGTGGGACCTCCAAATCTGATACCTTTGCATACCAGTGACGAGTTCTGCTTCCTCTGGTGTTGAAGTATAACACCAGAGAAGCACGCCAAGGCAAGCATGTTAAGCAGGCTTTATTTAGCCACCTACTTTAAATTATTGGTATGATTTCCTGAGCTTTATGAGTTCTATTGAGGAAGTCTTACCTGTCTTTTGGAGTGATGCCCCTACATTTTCCTCTGAGTTGAAGTTTCTTGTCTGTTTCCTGTGTCTTTGATCCATTTTTAGTTGATTCTTGTGCAGGGTGATAGGGATCTAGTTTACTTCTTCTACATGTAGATATCAAATTTCCCCAATGCTATATTTTTCAAGTGCTTGCTTTTTGCTGCCCTTGTCAATGCTCATTCACTGTCTCAGTGTGAGTTTCTCACCATGTCTTCTACCCTCTTCTGCGGGTATACACTGTGCCTGAATGCCGGCACCATTCAGTTTTTGACACTACAACTCTGTAGTCTAATTTGAAATTAGCCATTTTGGTTTCCCGTGCATTGTTTTTATTTCCTTAGAATTTCTTCGGCTATTCTGGGTCTTTTGTTGTGTCATAGGAATTTTAGGACAATTTTTCTAGTTCTGTGGAAAACGCCATTGGTATTTTGATGGGGATTGCAATAAATATAACTATCACTTTTGGTAATGTGGCCACTTTAACAATATTAATTCTGCATGTCCGTAAACTTGGGAGTTCTTTCCAACTTCTAGTGCCTTCATTTATGCCTTTTCTCAATATTCTGAAATTTTATTGTAGAGTTATTTCAACTCTTCAATTATATTAATCTCTGGGTTTCTGATTCCTCATTACCTTTTGGGTGGTTTTAGTATTCATGCTTAGGAAAACTGTCATTTTTTAAAATTTTTATCCTACTATTTTGATGAATCTGTTAATCAGTTCTAGGACTTTTCTACTAAAGTTTTTTCGATGTTCTAAATACAAAATTATATCATCTGCAAACCATGATTTAAATCCAATTTACTGATCGTTCTGCCTATAGATTCAAGAACACTTTGGAATAACAGTGGTGGAGATGGACTTCTATGTCTTTGACCTGAAAAGATAAAATGAGATAAAATGCTTTTAGTTTTTCTTTGTTTACTATGATGCCAACATTGAGTCTGCCAAATGTAGCCTTTATGGTGTTGAGGGAAGTCCTTCTACTCCTAGTTTCATTGGTTTTCTTAGCAGGAATGGATGATGAATACTATTGAAGGCTTTTTCTGCCTCTATTGAGATGATCATGTGATTTTGTCCTTCATTGGATTCATGTGATGAATTGCACCTGTATTGGTCTTCAAATAATGAGCAATCTTTGCATTCCTGGAATGAAATCACCTTAATTATTACATAAAATCTTATTAATATGTTGGTGAATATGGTTTGCTAATATTTCCTTTAAGGTTCTTGTAGCTATGTGCATCTGGGATATTGACATACTGCTTTTGTTCCTTGGTTATGTCCTTATCTGACTTGGGTACGAGTGTGGTATTGGCTCCATAGAATAAATTTGGAATTTTCACATTCTGTTTCATGGAATAATTTGAGGAGCATTTGCATGAGTTTTTTAAAGGTCTTGTAGAACACAGTTGGAAATCCATCTGATCCTGGCTTCGTTGTTGTTGCTGATGGAAGATTATTTATTACTGCTTCAATCTCATTACTTTTTATTGATCTGTTTAGATCTTCTGTATCTTCTTGGTTCAACCTAGGGAGGTTAAAGAAATCAAAGATGAACTTAAGAAAAAAATTCAATTTTTAAAAAATTGTTATTACTACAGTATAGTTATACATCATTGTGAATTTCATTTTGAAATAACCATACATGCATGGAAAATAATATGTTTCATTTCAGATCCAGTACTTCCTCCTTCCCTTTCCTCCTTCCTCCCTCTTTTCCCTGCTGGTGTTTTAGAGGGGGACACCATGAATACGGTTCTAAGAGTAAAGTGTATGACTATGAGTGCCCACATTAAAGAAGAAGCATATTCCAAATAAAAAACCTAATGATACATCTCAAAGTCCTATAAAAATAAGAACAAAACAATAAAAAACTAGTAAGACAATTAAGATCAGAGCTGATTACAGAATAAATAAAAAGTACACAGTATCAATTTAAAGGAGAGGTGGTTCTTTGAAAAAAATAAATGAGATTGATAAAATATTAGCCAAAAGAACAAAAAGAGAGAAAACCCAAATTCATAAAAGTAGAGATGAAATAAGAGATCACCACAGATATCACTGAAATCCACAGGATTATAAGGGGCTATTTTATAACCTATATTCCAGTAAATTGAAAAATCTAGAAGAAATATACAAATTTCTAGACACATACAACCTACCAAAACTTAACAAAGAGGATACTGAAAACCTAAAAGACCAGTAACAGATAATTTGTGTGAAGCAGTTCTATGGCCTTATCATCAGTGGTGAACCAGATTTTTACATGAATCTCAACAGATTGCACTAGAGGTAAACATATCTAGCACCTGGGGACATTATAGTCTTCAGAATATCAAGGTGGCAAGTGTTCCTCATGTGTTTGTAAGAAAATTTATCCTGTGCTCTCAGATGTGTAAAAGTATAGCACATGTAATTAAGTATGGTACATAATTCTTGATAATAAGTGACTGCTAATGATTAATGTGTACTCACTGTGATGCTTTCATCCTTCTACTTACATATTCCTCCACCACTGTAAAAATGGTTTGTTGTAACATAGTGTGCCGTACTCCCCTACAGGGCCCTCCTGCATCTCCTATTTACTCTCTCCCCTGATGGCATCGTTTTCTCTCCTGCTTTGTTTCTGTTGTTGAGTTCTTCATGGCCCTTGCTGCAACAGGGAGGTACCATATATATCCAAAATAGAGCCTCAGTATGGAGTTTAACTTACCATCTAGATTTGTTTAAGGACAGTCTGAGAGGTTTGCATAGCAATGAACCTACATAGCACATGTCACACAATATATCCCAGAACACATCACTGGACTTGCAAATAATACATATAAAAAGGCAGTAATATACAAAGTGGATGAGGAAATCAGGTAACTCAATAGTAGGAAAATAAACAACCCAGGGGTAAAAGCTGGCAAGTGACCTGAATAGACATCTCTTAAATCAAGGCATACAAAGGGCCAATAACTATATTTTAAAACATTCAACATCAATCATCATGACAAACAAATATTAAAATCATAAAATATCACTTCATTCCTCATAGTATGGTTATATCAAAAACACAAAAGTATAAGTGTTAGTTTAGATGTGTTAGTTTAGATGCAGAGATAAAAGCACTCTTCCCAACTGCTGAGTGGAATGTAAATAAACACATTCATTGTGAAGAACAGCATGTTTTCCTAAAAAGTCTAGAAACAGAACTGCTCTATGATTCAGCACACCCACTACAGGGTACTTTCACAGAGAGTGTGATATCCTTATGCCCAAGTGACATCAGGACTCCCATGTGCACTGCAGCAAAATGTGCAATGCCCAGGATGTAGAATCCATCTGAGTATGCATCAACAGATGAATGCATGATGAAAATTCACACTCATTACACACATGTGAAGTAGGGTGCATAGAAGAACGAAATCCTGTCACTTTTTGACAACAATGATTAACCAAGATGACATTGTGTTCAGTGAAATAACTCAGGACTAGAAACACAAATACCCCTCCCCTCACTTATCCAGGGATATAAAAGTCAAAATCAGAAGCAGAGTCAAATGGTGGTGACCAGAGGCTGAGCAACATGGGGTCTGGGGAAATATGGGCCAAAGGAAAGAAACTCATTTATCCAGGAGGAACAAGTTCAGAAGATCTGTGAACATGTTCAATCCAACTAGTGAAAAATGTTTTGTACTTAAAACCTGCCGAGAGTATATTGAAGTGTGTGTGCTGTAAATAATCAGTATGTGAGGAAGTGCTTATGTTAAATAGCTTGATATAGTCATTCCTAAGCACATACATAATCTCAAAACATCTTGTGTAAAACAATATATATACCACTTACACTTGTCAACAAGAATTTAAAATAAAAATGAATAAATAAGAAAATGCTGTCACAAATTTTTCCATAAATAATGGCATCAGAAGGACATGACCAGAGGAAATGAGTGCTGTGTGGAGATCAGGGCTTTGAGACTGTGTCACAAGAAACCAGGCAACAAGGTGACTTGGGCAGAAATTCTCAAGGGGCAGAGCTCAGAGCACCAGGCTCAGGGGTCACTAGTTTCAGTTTTCTGAAGAGGTTGAAGTCAACATCCCATCCTGTCCTCAGTGCAGCCTACACCCTGTCAAACATGAAGTTCGTTATTCCAGGAGAACACTGAGACCTGTTGGTGCTATTAGCCATGGTGGTCAAGGCCTGCTGGGAGTTGCATGGAAAGTCTTCACTGACTGACCTCAGCCCTTCACCTACCTCCTAAAGCATCATGTGCAAATGTGCTATTGGAAGTTTTTGTTTTAATTTTGTATTAAGTTCATTCTAATTAGCTGCACATGACAGTAGAATGCATTTATGCACTTTGATATACCATACATAAATAGAGTGTAACCTCTCATTTTTGTGATTATACATATTTCAGGATCACAGCCCTGCAGTCATACATGTACATAATATAATAATGTATGTTTCACTCTACTGAGTGTTTGGTTTAGTCCAACACCAGCTCTTTCACACAGGCTGAATTCCCCAGAACAAGCATCTGACACAACCACCCCTGGCCCCTGAGGTCATAGGGTTACAGGGCCCACTGTCTCAGGACATGCTGGTCCCCAATGCCTTCTTGGAACATGATGAAATCATAGGCCCCACAGGAGGAGTCCCAAGCATGTTTTTCAAGATTTTTTTTTCATGAAGTTGCAGGGTGACAGGTGCAGAGCCTCAGGCATTCTTCCCCAGAGCTTCTGGATGAACTGAAGGGAAGCAGAGAAAAGACAGGGAAGCCAGAGATGCTCTGACCACAGGACACTAAGGATGAGGTCTCAGCACTGTGTCTGCCTTAATAATCCCCCTTTACTCCTGGATGTGCCAAGTCTGACCAGCTGCCCACACACCTGCTCTCCCAGCAGGAGGGCATGGAGTGAGTGGGGATTTTCTGTGCCCTACTCAGGGACT
>JAJEJO010046907.1:11512-24941 GCA_020662805.1 Glaucomys volans
CTGTACATAATTCATTGGTGAAAGTTAAGAATTGCTTAGAGTACTTGAGGCCGACTGTCTACAGAGATGGAGACCTGGTCCTTGGTGGGTTTTTCCCCCTTTACTACATGAACCAGGATTCAGAGATATCCTGGGTATCTTTTTTACTCCATGCAAAGACGAAGATGATAGCTACTCGGTGAGTTCTGGGTTACGTGTGTGAATTAGGTGTGGTTATGACATTGTGAGAGCACATTTGCCTTGTGACTGTGTGCTTCCAGGTGTTTCTTCTCCTTGAGAGTTATGATAACTGTGCACAGCAATGCCAGGAATGCAGAACACAGAATTCTGAGGTCCTCCCTTCTTTCTTTAACTTCCACTTTGAATGCATTATCATTATACAGTGATTCTGAGGTTCATTATGACATATTCACAAAGCTGTATACAAGAGTTTTCTGTAGTTCATTTTTTCATCTGGCCACAACCTTTCATTCAATGATAATATTTAATTATTTCTACATAAATATTCATATTTTCCCTTATTATGTCAATTGAAAGGACGTCGTTGGGCACAAAGGCACACTCACTCACAAAGCTGTGACCACATTCTACTAAGCACCTGCTGGCAAGCCAGCCCCTCTCCATCTCCCATCCCGGCCGCAGCCTCCCCTGGTTCCTCCCTCCTCCCTCCGGCCCTGCTGAGCTCTCAGCTTCCCATGTCTCTGTGTATCTCTCTGCTCTGGCCCTTTACTGTGCCTAGATTCCTGGCCTGTGTCATCTTCTGTGACTGCTCCTGGAGGTCTGCAGCCTCCTCCAGGTCATCCTGCAGCAGACTGTCAGCGTGTGCTCTGTGTTTCCTCCAACATCTGAACACCTGGTACCATCTGGCTGTGGTGTTACTTCTGGTTGCTCATGATAAGATAGGCAGTATTCTGTGTTCTTCAATTTTCTGCACAGTTTGAAGGATCAATACTACTTATAACTTCTTCAGTTGGGAAAATCCACTGATTGATTTTTTTCCAGATTTGGGATTGTGGAATAAATCTTCCTTGATTTTCAAGTTTCTTTTTTTTATTTTTCACTGTGTTAGATTCCGTAAGTGAATATATTATTTAAAGTATTTCATCCATGTTTTAAAGTGGAATGAGAAAATATATTTTTGCTGTTCACATTTTTAAAATTTTTTTTAGCAAACACATAAGACATTGAAGTAGTTTATATTAATGGGTGATATAGGGTGTTTTTTACATGCATAGTTGCTATAATATTAAGATCTAATCTGATCTAAAACTATATTTTAATATATTGATTGTGTCTTTATGGTTAACAATATCATAATCTCTATAGTTTTTATTTTGATATACAGTTCATTACTCTGGAGTCTCCCTCATTGTTTTAGGATCCATTATTTGGTTTCCTGTGGTATTGATTTTGTTTTGTTTTATTTTTGCCCTTGAGTTTCTGTGTTCCTTCAATATTCTGCATGTCCATCCCTTGTCAGATTAGGGCTTGAAAATAACTTCTCCATTCTGGAAATTGTCTCTTTACTCTTTCAGGTCTTTATTTTGCCGAGCAAGGCCTTTTTGTTTCATGCAGTCACATTTGCCTATTTTTGCTTTTTTTCCTGGACATCTGAAGTCTTGCCCCAAAGTACCCTTGCCCATTCCAATGTCCTGCAGCACTTCCTGATGATTTCTCCTACTCCTTTCATATTTTCCTGTCTCACATTTAAGTTTCAATGCATTTCAGGTTGTTGCTCGTACTGGGGAGAGAGGTCGTCTTTCTTCCCCAGCACCATTTATTGAAATGGAAGCCCTTTCCCCAATGAGTGACATTCACATGTTTGCAAACCTCAATTGACTTCAGATGTGCGGGTTACTTCCTGGTTCTCTGTTCTGTTCCTTTGGTCTTTGTATCTACTTTTGTGAAATTACCATGGTGTCTCATGGCTACAGCTTTGTAGTGTATTTTGAATTCAGGCAGTATAACATCTATCACTTTATGTTATTTCTCCAAAGCTCTTTGGCTAGTTTGGGGATTTCTATGATTCAATGGGTATTTCTGGATCATTCTTCCCACTTATAAGGGAACATCATTGGTAATGTGATCAAGATTGCTTCAGGTTTTGTGGACCAATTAGCAATGTTGATTCTTCCTATCTGGACACGACTTTTCTTTCCATATCTTTTTATTCTCTTCCATTACTGTCATCAATGTTTTATAATTTCAATTATAGAGATTTTCCACATATTTGCTTTATGTATCCCTAGGAATTACTGTACCTATTTCAAATCAGATTGCTTTATTTATCTCTGTTTAAGATAGTTTATTGTTAGTGTATTTGATATCAATTTTGAATTCTACAGGTTTGCTGAATATTATTATTAGTTGTAAGAATTTTTTTGTAATTATGGGATTTTCTACATAGATGATTATACCTTCTACAAATAATGACATTTCAACTTTCTTCTTTGCAAATAGGATGCCCTGTCTTCTCTTGATTGACAGCTCTGCTCAGACTTCCCATATGCTTGTGAATGAAAAGGGTGGGAGGGGGCATCCTCCTCTTCTTCCAGATCTTGCAGAGCAGGTTTCAGCACTGCCCATTCAGTGTGAAGGTGGCTGCTGACTTAGTAACAGGCCGTCATCATGTTGAGGTGCATTGCTTCCAGACGGAATGGTCCAGTGTCTCTTACCCTAGACAGATGTGGAATTTTGTGCACTACCTGATTGCATCTTCTAGATGGCTGCTTATTTCGATGTGGTGGATATGGTGGAATTATGGTTCCTGTGCCTTCTTTGGATTCCATTTTCATGCACCTTGTTACTCAATCCCTTCACTTCCATCCTCTGTGTTCCTGAGAGTGTTTGGTGCCCTTTGCTGTGCAGTGTTGCCTGGGAATCAAAGGGTCGATTATTTATTACATTTGAATGTAACATCAAGTTCTGTAAGTGCTGGAGGATGCTTGTCTCTTGCACCCAAAGAAGGAAGTATGTAGACATTAGAGAGTGCAAACTCAGTAGCAGATTTATTAGAAGAAAGTGTGGAAGTCCCCACAGCTTGGGAGGGTCCCAACAGGGGTACCATCAGTGGTTCTCTGTCTAGCACGTTTCATACTGTTTGGATGGTGAGGAACTATCCAGAAAGTCTCTCTCACTTGTTCTTATTCTCTGACTCAATTGAAAGTGTACAATTTAGATTTCTAATTCCTCTAATGCAATGTTTTGATGTCTTTGTTAAACTTGGCTTATCCTGTACTTGTTTCTGAAAACAAAGAACTGCATTGGTTAGAACAACTCTCTGGGGTTGGGCAATGTTAGCATAGCCTAGGAAACACCATGACCATTGTGGCCAGGCCTTCTGGGGGCATCAACAGAATGTGGTAGTCAGCATGAGTGTGGCCTTCCAGTCAGGCAGAAAGAAACACACAGAGAGCCAGCTTTAGCGAGGGGATTTAATCTGTGGTGGTGGGATCCCATTCTCTAAGGTCCCCATTTATATCTACCTATAGGAATTCTATCTCCCGCTTCATTATGACTTGGTTTGTGCCTGTCTTCCTGGAAGTCCTTAGCAGGCTGTTTATAGTCTGGGTCTGATGTCAGGTCCACTCTTTCAGCACTGGACCATATTAGCCATGAGACTTTTGGGCTGTGCTATTGTTACTGAGCTGGGGCCTTCCATGAAACTGAGGAAGCAGAAATCCCCCTCATCCCATGTTCTTGCAAAGAGGTCAGAAGACTTCAGACAGTCACTCAGCATTACAGGCATGAGTTTATGAGAAGTGACAGGAAAGGGGGAGCAGGCACTCCTGAGGGAGAGCGAGAGTCCTCTCAGAGAGGAGTTATGCCCTGCATGTCCTCCAGTCATTTTGCTAGTCTTAGGGAAGTTTCCAGAGTCCCACTCAAGTCCATATTCTGCCTTTTCACTGGCAGTATAGGAGCTGCATGGTCTGTGACCAAGAGAGCAAACTGTGGTGCTCAGAGTTGGAGAATTTAAGGAAACTGAGTCCACTTGTTTCTGTGTCAGTTCCCTGTCCCATTAATGGGGTGGTTATTGAGGCCCTGTTTTGTGTCCATTTTCTGCCCCCTAACTCAACTCATTGCCCTTTGAATATCCCCATCCAGTTTTCTTTGTGAGGATTTTGAGGTTATGGCTCTCAGGATTATGGGGACGTGACAAAGTTTTCATGACTAGGGAGGATCCAGGCCCCCCTGCAGGGTGTGACATGATCTTAACACAGTAGGTTTCTAAGGGAATGTGACTATGGCTGAGGAGATTTTAAAAGACCAAACTCCATCTCCCAGGGCATTGTCATGAGAGGAGGCTCCTGTGGTTTCCAGTGACCCTTCACTGTCCTTCCCTATGGCCACTCATTGCCAAGGGGCTGCCTCACACTGTCACTGTCTCAGAAATCCGGGGCAATGCAGGCCTGGGTGTGTCTCAGATCTGCATTTGTTGTGTTGCTCACTACACCCTAGGTGAGTAGCTCAGAGGTGAGTCCATCCCTGTAAATTTTCACTGGTGCCAGGGTAGGTGCAGGTGCCTCAACCAGGGTCACCAATTTGTGCTCTGGCACTGTACTGTTTAGTTTGGGAGCAAAATCATAGAGACATGTACTCCCTCAAATGATGTCCATGCCTGTGGCCACCAACACAGCACAGCTATGTCATGCACTGAGTCCACAGCCCAGCACAACAGCGGGGCAGGACCATACCACACAGCTGTGGGTTGCCTACTATTTATACCATCTTGTGGCCCAAGACTCTCCAACAAACCTCCAGTGAGGTTGGCCAAAATGGAGACCCCCAGGTACTGAAGCCATGTGTGTCCCCTGTCCCTAGTTGTTCCCCAAACTCCATATGCAGGCCATTAGGATCCATAGTGTTAGGTAGCACCAGCCTGTACTAAGTTGCAAGGATAAATGGGGTGCTTACTACCCTGTGCTACCACCAGTGATGGTGTTTACTCAATGCAGTGGTGCTCAAGATAGAGGTAGTGTTTGTAATAGCAGTGTGTTGGCCACCTTGACTGATGCTCTGCCTGGTCACACCTAAGTCTCACAGCATAGAAACTGCACTGCCTCAGCGGTGCACACAGGCCCATGCTGAATGTGGAAGTGTAAAAACATGCATCTGTTCCACTGTGGCACTGGTGTCTTCCTGGTGCCTGGCTGCTCTAGAGTCTCTGTCTGCAAGCTCTGACCTGGAGATGGTTGGGTTATGGGAGTTTGGGAGAGAGGTGGTAGAGACATTCCTTTGGCTGAGCTTGGTTCACACATGAACCCACCTTAGGATCAGCAATGATGCAGGTCAAAACTCAGGTCTGTATCACAGGTGTTGTGGTCTTTTCGTGATGCAAGGGCAAGTCTGGAGTCCTGTGTGAGGTCTGGCCTCTGTGTGAGGCTTTCTCTTCTGCCTGGTGCTGGGTCCTTCCAGGCAGGTCCCACATAAGCACCAAGGCCAAGTCTAGTGCTGGTTTCCATGAGCTGCTCCCATTTCATAGAGTTTTCTCCCCAAGCTGTGCCCTGAATTTCAGGAAGGATGGTGGTGGCAGGCAGCCACCTGCATCATGATATTCTGGTACATCAGGGCCTGGGCATTACCCAGGGGTCAGATGATGTGGGCTCTGCCAACCTGGGGCATCAGTGGCAGACCTGGTACTGAGTTCAGGTCTAACCCTCCCTTAGCACCCTCTCCCTCTGGAAGTCTGAGGCCTCCATTCCCTGCTGATTGGAGTTGGGCAGTGGGTGACCGGGACAACTTTTCCCCTCTGACTTCCTCACCCTTGCTTTTCTTCTGATTAAAACTAAAACCAGTTACAAGTTTCATAGCTATAGTGAAAGCACCTCTGTGGGAATATGTGCTCTGAGTTGTGTCTCTGTGAGGGCAAATAGAGGACCCAACTCAGCCTCCTTCTTGCTCTGATTTCAATGGATTCTTCTCAATGTTAAACTCCCTAAAAGGTGGTGTTGTGCTCATTAGAAGGAGCTGGAACACCAGATTTCCTCCTGTGGTTCAAGTGGCATTACATACACTGTGCTCTGACTCCCAGGAATGAGCATTGGTGCAGGGATGTAATGTCTGGAGTGCCCAGATCTATGTGGAAAGGAGGCTGACACCTCCCACTGTGACACTCATGAGGACCTTGGTCCTGCTGCCACCTTTGCACACTGTCAGTAGCTCAAAGTCACATAGGTCTGAAACTTTTTAATACATTTTTAAATGTTGATAGACCTTTCTTTTATTCATTTCTTATATGTGGTGCTGAGAATCAAGCTCAGTGCCTCACACATACTCTACTACTGAGGCACAACCCCTGTACTATGTAGTTCTGAAGATTAAGAAGATAAACTAGTCGACCTTGAGCTGATATCACAAGCTATGAATACCGTGTGTGGAATTAGTGTTTGGTATCTTCTTCTGATTCTGCTTTTTTCTATTTTTATGAGGGCATTATAATTATACACAATATTGGATTCCATTTTGACATTCTCATACAAGCATGGCATAATATCTGCTCCCACAGTGGTGAATGTTTTCTAAAACCTGATCGCATAGAACTGGAGAATAGATGGGAGGTTAACAGAGGCTGAGCAAACATGGGATGTGAGGCCTGGAGAGGTGGCTCAGTGGTGCTCAGTTACAGCTAGAGCAGCAGGACTGTCTGGGGTGCTCTGGACACCAGGATGGCTACAGGCAATGATGATGTACAGTGCCCTTCAAATCCAACATGAAGGAGGTCAGTGTTTACACCATGGAAAGTGAAAAATACTTGCCATGAGAGATGTGCATAAGCTGATTTAAAACACAACATGTTCGTATATTGAAACAACCCACAGCACCCCTTAAATATACAGATTTTATGTTTTCATTGCTCAGTTAAGTTGGAGGCGAGTAAAGGTGATACTACTACAGACTAAGTGGAGAAAATTGTGTGATACAATTAATAAATATGCAAGGTGAATTCCACAACTCTGTATAACCAAGTGGCATAAATATGTAAACTAAAATGGAAAAAAATAAACTTTAAAACTTTGAAAATACTTCCTTCATAAGGTCATAACAAATAGGATTAGGTACCTAGGAGTAAAGAAAATGTTAATTCCATGCTATCAATTTTTAATAATATGAAGTTAAATCTAAGCATCAGATGAACCCCAAATATATATTTTTCCTGTTGAATCTTCCAGCCCACAGCAAATTTGGCCTCTAGTATATTCCAAACATATTTCCATCAGGTATGTTTGCAAAATTGATACAATTTGTCCATTTGTTTAGACCTCAAAAGAATATCAAAGGACTTAAATGATAATAATACAGACAAATTAGTGGAAAGAATGGGAATACACATGGGAATTAAAAGAAAAGACCTGCTGTCAGGGAACTGGAGAAAAACATGGCACAGATATTCAGGCAAAGAGATCACACAAAATCACATGAAACTGAAATAAAGTACATGAAGAATTACAAAATTATCTCATAAAAAGTGAGGGTATAAATAAGATGTCGATGACATAAAACAATGACCCAACACGATTCATTAATGGATGAAAATCTTTGAATATTTTTTAGATTGAAGAAGTGAGAAAAATACCAGATCCATTCTAAACAAAGTCTAGGGAAGAAAATCATAAAGATTGAACAGCATGTTGTGATTTTAAAAAACTTTTAAAAGTTATTTATTAAGACAACAACTTACATATTGGGCAACTTGTAAAATGTAGCAAATGCCCAAAGGTAAATTGAAAAATAAGGAAGGAGAATTCACTTAAAAGAGAAAATATTGTTTAAATATTGAGTGAATGGCATGTAGCCTATGAAAATAATTTGAAGTTTCTGAGTCAAATAGTGACTTTTCAGGAAATTATAATTAAAAATGAAACTGCTGTCATACATTCATAGATTATAGAAAGTACTCAGTCAAGAAGCCCCATGTGGGAATGGCTGCAGAGGATGTTGCTCCCAAATGCTTGAAGAATGGGAAAATCAGGCCATTTTTAAGCTACTTAGGTCACATGGATTCCAAAGTACTTATTTCTTTGCTTCTACCTCTAAATAGACACAAGACCATGGGTTAGGAAGCACTATGGTCTTGCTGTAGGGCGTACAAAGGGAAGAGTGTGCAGAATTCCCTACTGTCCCTAGAGGAGAGCACCTGCCTGTCTTGTGAATGTGCTGACTCACCTCCAATTTAAGGGGCACTGAAAACTAAACCTGCCCAGTGATCCAGGGCAGCTTAGGATCTGGGCAAATGTCACCTCACCCACTAATGATGACCTGAAGCCTCTAAGTTTGCTTCCTGAGGAGGAAAGAGCCACCACAGTGTCTTCCAGGTGCAGGGAATCTTCTTCATGCCTACACAATCTCTCAGGGAAGGAGAATATCTGAGGTGGACACCTCAGTCTAACTCAAATTGCCCCTGTGCTTGAGAGAGGAGGTGCCCGAGGATTACATTATTTGAGCATCATCTCTAATTCTTCCTCTGTGTTTAGCTGGTTTTGGAGGAACTACTAGTATGTGCTGGCTTTCTATTTTGCCATCAAGGAGGTCAACAAGGACTCCCACCAGCTCCCCAACCTGACCTTTGGTTTCCATGTCTACAATGCATTTTCCAGTGACCAGTTCACCTTGTGGAGCACTATGTTTTGGCTGACTGGAAAAATGGAGCTTCTCTCTAATTCCAACTGCCAGACAGAGAGCAAGTCTGTTGCTGTCATTGCAGGAACCACATCAGTATTCTCAGCTGAGATCAGAACCATTCTGGAGCTCTACAAAACACCATGGGTAGGTGGGATGTAATTTTGGAGAGAAATTTGGATCTCTTTCAAGGATAGCCCCTCACATGTAATCAAAGGGAAATTCAACTACTGTGCTTTGATATCCTATGGGGGATGGAACATACCCCAGGGAATTGTATAGGTTGCAAGCCACCTGTTTATTCCGTCCTTTATTCCCACTACTTGAGATGAAAAGCTCAAGAGGATCTTGCACTTCATCTTTCATGGGAATCATGTGTCCTTTCCTGAAAAATGGGGGGCTGGAAATCATGGTCTTCCTGTGCTCAGAATGAGGCCTGGGTAACCTCTATAGCAATCCGTCCATTTTCCCAACACTATCCATTCCTGAGCCCGCCTCTAGAAAATTCTGTCATACCCTGCACAAGCAAGAAACTCCAAATCCCAATGAACTCAGAGTCATGACAGTTACTTTTGCTCATTCAGGTCACATATGGACCTTTTGATCCCATACTAATGTTGAAGCCCAGTTTCCATCGTTCTATCAGATGGCCCCAATAACAGCTCTCTGGCCCATGGAATGGTCTCCTTATTGGTGTACTTTGGTTGGACATGGGTGGCACTCTTCATATCTGATGATTTGAAGGGAGAACAGTTCCTGCAGAATCTGAAAGTGGAGATGGTAAGGAAAGGTGTCTCTGTTGCCTTTACAGAAAAGCTCCCTGCCACTAAGATAATCTATGGACCAGGAGATATCACCTTCATGAGTAGTATCATAGTCTCCTCTGAAAATGTGCACATACTGCATGGTGAAGCAGGGAGCCTCATCACTGTGGACATTACAGCAGAATTCTTTTTAACCACAGGGAAGGTGTGGATCATGGCAGCAAAGCAGGACATTGTTATGTATGAGATGAACCACATGCTACACTCTTTCCATGGAAGCTTCTCATTCTCACCTCACAAGGGGGAGATCTCTGGCTTCCAACACTTTCTCCAGACAGTGAACACTTCACAGTACCCAGAAGACTTATACTTCCCTAAATTGTGGTTGCACCTTTTTCATTGTTCACCTGCTGGGTCACTATGTGGAAAAATTGATAACTGCCCTCCAAATACATCCTTTCAGTTTGCGTCAGGAGTAATTGACATGTTGACCATGTATGACTCCAGCTACTTCATCTATAATGCTGTGTATGCAGTGGCCCACGCCCTCCATAGAAAGCTTGATGAGAGAATTGAAAGGAGTTCTTTGGAAGACCAGCCTAGGCTTCTTCTCTGGCAGGTAAACCTCCTCCAGAAGCAGGATATTGAGCACCTGATGGCATCTGGAGGTGTTTTGTTGAGGTGCACCATGACCATGTTTTCATCTTAACATCACTCAAATGAGGCGAAATTCAATATGAATGCTTTCACATTGGATGCAAGTTTATGTGTAATTATTATCTCTACCAGGAGAATTCTACCAGTGGAAAAAATTTCCTATTATTTAATAAAATATTACATGTCCAATATTTCTAATGTAGGAGGAAATATTGTAAATATCCCAACCCTTCCTGATGAATCTGGCTGTCAATTTATCAGTTCTGTGCATTTCTTTAGTGTACCCAACATCAGAAATCATGGACATGGTGGCCTCATCTGATGGCAGTCTTTTCATCTAAGGTTCTGAATATGTAACTCCTCAAGGCCACCATGTGATATTGGGTGAAAAGAGAATTTTTTCTATACAACAACCCAAAATGATTCAGGAATGAATCAGTTTTAGACATCACTCTTCTCCCCAAAATTGGAACAAGCCTGGGAAAAGGGTCTGTGGTTTCACTTTAGATTTTTGCCACTGAAGATGTCTATCAACTCAGGACATCTCCCTGGGTCATATATTGATCTTTCTGAACTTTCACCTGACTTCTCTGACTTAAAAATGTAGTACATTCATGAGCTCTTCTCCTCATACAAAAGGTTAAATGCTATAATTAATTTTTTAAGTAAATCAATTAAACTTAATATGCACATAGGTAACATGCACATGTCAAACCTCATGTCCTCCAGTGTATTTCACCATCTAGTGTCCTCTTTTACCAATAGTATCAGTGTGGATTTAAAAATATTACTTATTCTGTAGATGGACCTTCATTTTATTTATTTATAAGTGCTAAGAATCAAACTTAGTGCCTCACACATGCTAGGCAAGTGCTCTTCCACTGGGTCAGAACATGAGCCCCATGTATCAGACCCAGCCAAGGACATGCTGGCATCAGCCTCCTAGAGTTGTTCTGACTGGATTCTTCCAGCCCATCATTTTTTTTCCCACTTGAGTCCATGAGTTGGTGGTCATCTAAAGAGGACAAAACCACTAACAGCAATGGAAGCAGAGTGGGTGGAGGTGGAAGAGAAGGACTGCTTGGTGCATGTGGGTTTGCACCTTTCATGTCTATGCACCTTTCATCTCCAAATTCTGCCCCTCCTCCAGCTTCATTCCTGAAGAAAATCCAGTTTACAAACAGTGCTGGGGAACACGTCTCCCTAGATGACAAAAGCAACCAGATGGTCCAGTATGACATCCACAACACTGTGAATTTCCTAGCTGGGCTTGGGCTTCTGGTTAAAGTAGGAGAATTTGTCTCTAAAAGTCCACTTGGTCAATTTTTGGTCATCAATGAAGAGATGATAGAATGGCCCATTGGATTCACAGAGGTATGGTCCCATTTCAGATTTGGGTATGTGGGAGGTATCTGAAATGGGTCACTAACTATAACCCTTTAACCCAGCACAAAAGCCACTCTTCACATCTCTACATGCACTGTCTGGACTTGCATTTGCACATCTTAAGCTGAATTCCATACCAAGAGCAAGTTCACAGAAGCCATCGCTTTTAGCTCATGTATATTAGTTCTAGCAGCAATTGAGAGAATGAAAGGAACAAAGTTAATGCATGGAGATAAACAGACAGCAATGGAGATTAATAAATACCAAATATGTCCCTCCCACATCCTGAAAATTTTATTACATATGGTCAGGGTCTTTATTATGCTTTTATGCCCTATGAATATGAGCAAATTATGGACTCACATCATTGTGGAGACCATTCCCATCCTCCTTTGGCATTTTAGACGAGTCTTCAGTCTTTCTTCTACTCAGCATCCCAATAAATTGGAATGATTATTTTTATCACTTTTTGAAATTTGGATAATCTTAAATGTTGTTCCAGGAGATTTAAATATCAATCATGATTCCCACATATGATGCATTTTTAATTGGTAACAGTGGTGTCCAACTGGGTGTGGTGGTGCAGGCACATAATTCTGGTTACTTGGGAAGCTGAGGCAGGAGGATCACAAGTTCAAGGTGAGCCTGGGAAACTTATCAAAATAAAGAATTGGTACAGATTGTAGCACAGGGTTAGAGAATTTGCCTAGAAAGCATGAGGCCCTGGAATCAATTCCAAGTAGTGCAAAATAAATAAATGCAAGAAGGAAGAAAAAAAAGTAAGGAGAGAGAGTTGAAAGATGAAAGAAAGAGAGGAAAGAAAGAAAGAAAGAAAGAAAGAAAGAAAGAAAGAAAGAAAGAAAGATGGATGGAAGAAGGAAGGAAGGAAAGGAGGAAGGAAGGAAGAAAATACTGTTCACATGGATTATGATGGCACCAGTTGAATATGCCCAAATCTATATTATGATACATCTCATTACTCTTTTGATCTGGCTTTTGTTTGTTGTCTAAGCAGTTGCTTTTAAAATAGCACCTACTCAGAATGGCATTCATTTCTTATTTATAAATTAAAATCTTAAACCCAACCAAGAATGAAGGTATGGTAAAAATATTGTCATGCATAGAAGGTATTGAATCATCACCACATTGAAACTTATATCCCAGAGCTATGCAGGAAGAGGTTAAACACCAAGAGAGTAAAGCCTAGGAGTGTGGCTGATGATGCAGGAAAGAAAATGATCAGGCACCTTGAGAATATTGGGTCAAGCAAAATCAAGGCAGCAAATATAATCCAGAAGTAATGTAATCCAAATGTAATCCAGCAAATGTAATTAAGAAGCTGAGGCCTTGTCAATATGGTGGGAACTGGTGGAAGATGTGCCGACGACTTCCTACACACACTAAGATGTTTTAGGAGAAATATTGGTGGCCTTTACAGTTGCTGAAGATGTGCAGAATCATGACTGATTTTTCTCTTTCCCCCTCAGGCTCCTCGATCTGTGTGCAGCCAGAGCTGTGTTCCAGGATTCAGGAAAATCCCCCAGGAAGGAAGGCCTGTCTGCTGCTTTGCTTGTGTGTTTCGCCCAGAGGGACACATATCCAACCATACAGGTAGAAGATGTAGAAGGAGCCCATGGTCTCTCTGCCTCCTAACCAGTCCCAGGGGAGAAGGATACCAGGGCTGTGGGCCTCACCCTGGACCACAGAGTACCCTGCTCTCCATCCTCCCGTCACTTACTCTGTCATTATTTCCATTTTAGCATCACTGTTGCTTCCCCATTAGATGACAGCTCTTGTCAGCAGTGCTCTGCTGGTTAGGTGTCCCTGCAGTGCTGACTCCAGTGGTCCCTGACCTTGACCATCAGTGCTGGTGAGATGGTGTCCAATGAGATTTCCCACTGTGGCAGGCAGAGTCTGTCCATACATGGAAGATGTTGAACACCCAGAGCTCCCTGGGGGTGCACTGAGGTCTTGAAAGCAACAACTCTGCATAGTGTGTAAATAAT
>JAJEJO010046907.1:40135-50936 GCA_020662805.1 Glaucomys volans
ATATATATATATATATATATATATATATATATATATATATATGGTCAAAATGGCCATACTACCAAAAGTGCTATACAAATTCTATGCAATTCCAATCAAAATTCGAATGATGGATCTCATAGAAATATAGTAAACAATCATGAAATTCATTTGGAGGATTAAGAGAACCAGAGTAGCTAAAGCAATCCTTAGCAAGAAGAGCAAAGCAGGGGGTATCACAATACCAGACCTTCAACTATATAACAGAGCAATAGTAACAAAAACAGCACGGTAGTGGCACAAAAATAGACAGTTTGATCAATGGTACAGGAAAGAGGACACAGAGACAAAGCCACATAAATACAGGTATCTCATACTTGACAAAGGAGTCACAAACATAGAATGGAGAAAAGATAGCCTCTTCAACAAATGCTGCTGGGACAACTGGAAATTCATATGCAGCAAAATGAAACTAAACCCATATCTCTCATCCTGTACAAAACTCAAGTCATAGTGGATCAAGGACCTAGGAATTAGACCAGAGACCCTGCACCTAATAGAAGAGAAAATAGGTCGAAATCTTCATCACGTTGGCCTAGGACCAGATTTCCTTAACGTGTCTCCCAAAGCACAAGAAATAAAAGCAGGAATCAATGATTGGGATAGAATCAAACTAAAAAGCTTGTTCTCAGCAAAGGAAACAATCAGCAATGTAAAGAGAGAGCCTTCAGAGTGAGAGAAGATCTTTGCCACACACACTTCAGATAGAGCACTAATCTCCAGAATCTACAAAGTACATGTAAATCTTTACACCAAGAACACTAATAACCCAATCAATAAATGGGCCAAGGAAATGAACACTTTACAGAGGAAGATCTACAAACAATCAACAGATTTATGAAAAAATGCTCAACTTCCCTTGTTTTAAGAGAAATGCAAATCAAAACCACCTTAAGATTTCATCTCACCCCAATGTGTTTTATTAAGACATTGAATGTCTTTTATTAAGAATACACCAACAACATGTGTTGGCGAGGATGTGGGGAGAAGGGTACACTCATACATTGCTGGTGGGAGTGCAAGTTGGTGCAGCCACTCTGGAAAGCATTGTGGAGATTCCTTAGAAAACTTGGAATGGATCCACCATTTGACCCTGCTATCCCAATTCTTGGCTTATACCCAAAGGACTTTAAATCAGATTACTACAGTGATGCAGCCACATCAATGTTCATAGCTGCTCAATTCACAATAGCTAGATTGTGGAACCAACCTAGATGCCCTCAATAGATGAATGGATAAAGAAACTGTGGTATATATACACAATGGAATATTGCTCAGCCATAAAGAAGAATAAAATTATGGCATTTTTAGGTCAATGGATGATGTTGGAGACTGTTATGGTAAGTGAGATTATCCAATCCCAAAAATCCAAGGGCCAAATGGTCTCTCTAATAAGTGAATGATGATGCATAATGGGAGGCAGAAGGGGGGCAAGAATGGAGGAAGGATAGATAGCATAGAGGTAATGGAGGGGTGGGATCGGGTGGGAGGGTAAGAATAATAACAGAATGTGGCAGACAACATTGCCCTGTGTACATGTATGAATGCACAGATGGTGTGACTCTACTTTGTGTACAACCAGAGAAACAATAGCTGTACTCGATTTGTGTTCAATGAATCAATAAGAAAATTTAAAAAACATAAAAAATATATAAAAATAAATAAAAAAGTAAGCTAACAAAATCTCACTTTGATTTTTTTTAAATTTTAAATACTGAATAAGTGTGTAACTTAAGAGAGAAATAAAGGCACACAGGCTCAGAACTAGTCATGCAACTTATGCACACTTGTGTGCCAAGCCTTCAGACAGATGACGGGAACCCTGTTCACTAAGGGAGAAGGACCATCTCAAGAAATGCGGAAAGAACCCCTGGAAGATATTTGCACAGATCTGTGTAGAGTTGCATGAGTGCATGTACCAATGAAAACCAATAAAATGAAGGCAATACCTGGGGAAATGCTGGCTACTGCAATAAAGAGTTGAATGGAAGCAGAAACACAGCCAATACCAAACCCATGGATGAGGCTGCATCCTTGCTATGAGAGCAGGTGTGAGCCATGGAAGAAGAAGCACAGGGCACAGAAGCAAGTTCATGGCATCCAGGTCAGGATGCCATGAACACCACCTCTAAGGAGGATACCCAGATATGCTGCCTGCTTTATATGAATGGAAATGTTTAAAGATATGTCCTGTTCTTCACTCAATAGATTGAAGACCCAATTAATGAAAACAATAATGCAACAGCAATGTATTTCCATTCAAAATCACAAGTTTTTGAATTGACAAGAATAGACACAGAAAAATGAAAATGCACAAAAAAATTATTTGACATATCATATATCAAGGTATATATTTTAATTTTTATTAGTTATTTTTAATTTTAGAAAGCATTATAAATTATCATTTGGCATCATTATAAATGCATGGAATATAATTTCTCTTATTCAGTCACCAGTACTCCTGCTACCAGATATCAAGCTATTTTTTATTTTCATTGGTTCTCTCTAAATGAACTTTAGGATTCACTGTGATATGATCATAAACACATGGATTATGAGTCACTCCACATCAGTCCCAGTGCTTTCCCTTCCCTCCACTCTCCATCTTCCTATGCCCTTTCCTCTACTCTATTGATTTTTCTGCTATTTATGTGTAGTTTTTAATTACTTTCTATATATCAAGTTATATTCAAAAATGCACTAGATATAATTTTGGTGGGAAACAGACTGTGCCACTGTGCCAAGAAAGATACACTTCATTCTCTGAGCTGATCTGAGAAAGAGCAGCTTTTAGATTGATCGCCCAGGCCAGTGCTATAAGTGCAGCCACACAGCTCAATATGAGGAAGACACTGGGCAGCTATTGAACAGGTGTAAGAACCTAGGTCTTGGGGACAGCTTGCAGCCACATGGTGAGTGACCTCTGACCACAGCTTCTGAAGATCCCATTGGATTTGTCTTCTCCACAGTTGAGAGCATTCTGCCCAGTCAGAAATGTAGGGATTTCTCTACATATCTCAGGATTGTATCAAGCAGTCTGTATTCATAATTATCTTGCAAAAATAAATGCTTTCTTCAATATGTCAAAAAAGAAGAATTCTAGAAATGAAACATTGAAGCTTTGATTTTTCCACAGATGAAGACCAGTGTGGCCAGTGCCCCCCAAACAAGTACCCGAGCAGTGAGATGAATCACTGCCTCCCCACTATTGTGACCTTCATGGCCTTTGACAATGCTCTGGGGAAGACCCTGGGATGCATGGCACTCTGTTTCTCTGTCCTCACAGCTGCTGTTCTTGGGGTCTTTGTGAGGCAGAGAGACACCTCCATATTCAAGGCCAACAACAAGGCTCTCAGCTACATCCTGCTCATCTCCCTCCTCCCATGATTCCTCTGCTCTCTGCTCTTCATTGACCGGCCCAACACAGCCACCTGCAAACTCCAGCAGACCACATTTGGACTGGAGTTCACTGTGGCAGTTTCCACTGTCTTGGCCAAAACTGTCACTGTGATTCTGGCCTTCAAGGTCACTGCTCCAGGGAGATGGATGAGGCAGGTGCTGGTGTCGGGGGCACCTAACTTCATCATTCCCAGCTGCTACCTGATCCAACTGACACTCTGTGGAGTCTGGCTGGACCTCTACTCCCTTTGTGGACACAGACACACACTCTGAACATGGTCATATCATCATCACATGTAACAAGGGCTCAGTCACTGCCTTCTACTGTGTCCTGGGATACCTGGGCTCCCTGGCCCTGGGGACCTTCACAGTGGCCATCCTGGCCAGGAACCTGCCTGACACTTTCAATGAAGCCAAATTCCTGACCTTCATCATGCTGGTGTTCTGCAGTGTCTGGCTCACGTTCCTCCCTGTGTACCACAGCACCAAGGGCAAAGTCATGGTGGCCTTGGAGGTCTTCTCCATCCTGGTCCCAGTGCAGGGCTCCTAGGCTGCATCTTTGCTCCCAAGTGCTACATTATTCTCATATTACATGACAAGAACTCTCTGAAAGATTTAAAGTATACAAGAACTTCTACGGGAGGTCAAACCACGCAACCAATCTCAACACCTCACAGCCTGGAATCACAGCAGTGTGGGAACCACAGACTAGATTGGGGATTTCAGGGGGATATACTAAAATACTGTCCTGGACAGTCTCAGAATGTGAGAACTCTGAAACTCTAGTAAGTAGAGGGGAAAACAGGCAGGAATTCCTTAGGCCTGAACCCTGACCACAGTGGATCTTGAAGGAAGGGTAACAGGTTGAGAAAGATAAAGAGGCTTTCCATGCAGCCTTACTTCCCTGACAACAGAAGAACCAAAAGCCAGACCATTTAAACCCAGGACAGGAGCTCAAAGCACTGAGGGCAGCAGAAGTGCACATGCTCACTCAAATAGCTGGTACAAAGTGCACCTGCCAGCTGTCTTGTGGAGGCCCCTTCTCAGCCTGCCTCCTGGCAGCAGTTGAATTTTTACAATTTCTTCTACTCTACAGCAGCAGCAAGTATGTTCTATGGAATGCCTTTGAAATAGCCTGTCCCTGGATTCCCCTGTAGAGGGATTTGTGCTAGTTGAAAACTCAGAAACCCCTTCTCCCTACAACTGATAAGGGCAGCAGGACAAAGCCAATCTGGGAGAAAGACACTCTCAGGGACTGTGGCACCAGGAAAGAGCAAGTGCCCCAGCTGTGGACCACAGTCAGCATAAACACCCCAACACACACCGGTCCCCACAGAGTTTAGCATCACAGAGGTCACCAAAGGCAGACATCCAGGGGCCCCTGACCACCAACTGCACTGCTTCTCTGCTGTGATTTGACTGTGAAGATCTCTTGTGTCTCACCAGGTTTTCTTAAAAATTGCAATTTTGCTTTCTTTCTCAGGCAATCCATTGATTTTGTTTTCTTTGACATTTGTGGAGCGTTACTGTGTTCTTTGGTGGATTCATGTCACCTTGGTTTTTCTGTTTTGTGATCCTACATTAATATTAGTGCATCTGATGGATCATTGGCCTCTACTGATTTTATATTATCACTTGTATAGTGACAGACTTGCTCCTGGATTATTGACATGGGATGTAAAGTTTTAACATTTTTCACTGTAGCAAAAGCCAATTTAGGAGCCATTTCATAGGCTCCCACTGCTAGGGCTGGGATACCTACAAGAGAAAGAGTTAAAGCAGTGTACTCTGCCTTAGGTTGGAGACGTTCTGAGCCATCATGATTTTCATCAAGTGGTGTAGATCTCCTATGAATTCCTTGTGTGGGGTGATATCCAACAAGCTCATTGTGAGAGGGGAGAAAAACAGTTAATCAACTAAGACAACAATGGGTCCAAGGGCCATGTATGCTGGGATATGATTGAGGGTATGTGACTCATAAGAGAAAAACCAGCCAGGTGGTAAGGGAATATGTGCATTTGCATAACTAATAGGCTCAATACTAGTACAGTTAAAGGAAGCGTTGCCAAAAGATTTAGTGTTGGTAGCGCAATTTCAAATCTCTGCACAGGAGGCATTACTATTGAAGGCAACAATGGGAGTGAGTAACTCCATTGCATTAGCAGGTTTTGTGGATTGGGGTGGACCCCAACTGTATGAATCCTTATAAGAGATGTTTTTCTTAATGTTGGAAAATATAGTCATATTAGCTATTTTCTGTGTTGGACGACAGATTGGAAGAAGGCAAGAGCCTAAAATCATACCTTCATGAACACCATGACAAATACAAATCTCAGAAATATTTACAATTTCTGCCAAGTGAGCCTATAGGTTACATTGCATGCGAGCAACCAATGGAGTGGGCGTGGCATTGGCAACACTTGAGTTACAGTAATAATAGCATACATTAAAAGAAATAAAGTCCCAGCTCCTGAACTCAGGTCTGGAGCCATGATTTCTGCTTGATCTGCAAGACTCTTGATATCTCCCCAGGTTATTTTTGTGCAGGGTGACCTCTTGTTCTTTGAGGACAGTATGGTCCACCACCTGGAGTGTGCTGGTCATTCAGTGACAAATTTTCCATCTCCTGAGTCAGGAGCCTGGACGTGAGGATGAATGTTCTTGGCCGGTATCCACAGAGGTTGCTCTGCAGTTTGTGGAAAGACACAAGCAAATCCTCTGCCTTGGGTTAGCAATCAGTGTCGACAGCCATCTGCTAGTTAGTGGGTCCCTCCACTGAACGAGTCACAGTGGTGTTGGGAGTGGCATCAGGGCACCCCAGGGTTTATGAATAGGAGAGAGACCCTTATCATCAAAAGTGAGAAAATTTAGTGTAAATAGAGCTTGTGTAGCGAAATTTAAAGAAGAATGCAGGGGTGTCCCCCCCCCTTCCTTTTTAATTTGGAGTTTGAGTATTCCATTAACTCGTTCAATGATTCCCTGGCCTTGGGGATTTGAGGGTATACCTGATGTGTGATCAATATTAAAACTCTTTAGAAAATTTGAAAGGTAGGGGAAGTATTGCAGTCCAATTTAATAGGCCAAGGAACTCCAAAGGTGCTTAAAGGCAAGAGAGAGAGAGACCCTGTTTATCAAAAGTCAAGAAATTAAAGTAAATAAGACTATTTGTAGCTGTGCAAAGGGTGTCTCTGGAGGGGGATTATTTTCCCTTTCAATTTTGTTCTACAAATGACCATTATACAACAAAGAAGAATTTTTTGAAAATAAGTTTGACTAAACTGAAGTTTGGCTTATTTTGTAGTCATTCTGACATGCAGTGAGGCGGGAGGCAGAAGCTGAATTAAGGTGAGGTAAACTCCCTTATAAATCTTAGGTAAAGTGCTTTAGTTCCAAAGCTAAATTTAGTCTCTTTTGCTGTGACCAGCATAACCAATCTTGTAGGTCCAGTGAGATTCTCTGATAAAAATATAAATCTAAAAAGTTATGAGCAATCTTTACCTATATATATCTTATTAGCAGGTTAAAGACCAAGCAAGTATCATTTTTTGTATTCAGGAAAGTTACAGTTGCAAAGTGTAATGTGAGGAGCTCTGTGTAGCTCTCAAGAAAGTCCATTGTTTAGAGTTACTATAAGGTGGGCAGGAACTGGAGAAGTGGAGCTGGGGAAACATCCGTGTTGTTTAGTAAAAGAATTTCTTTTTGCCCAGGAGCTGTGTGCTTGAGATCAATGTCAGAGCTGATAGGACTTTGCACAGAGCCTTCCCATGCAAGGCATTGCTACAGTAGTTAGGCATCCTGGGCCTTTGCATAAGACTATTTCCACAGCTGAGAGGTCATTGGGGACCTTCAATCTTAGGTATTATTGTTCCGTTTTCTGTTATTACTTTTACATTCTTTTGTAAATGTTATGTTATAAAGTCTGTATAAATTGCTTTCAGAGTTTATACAAACATTAGTTAACATCATATATCATTATGTTTAAAATATAAAGAAAGGCTGAGAGAGCTTTTAACTTTCCTTTTTCTGTGTCAAAGTAGAAAAATGTTTTCATGTATTATAACATGAACTTTTAAATAGATTAGGCTCTATTCTTTCTTTAGAAATTATGTTTTAAAGTCTTACCTCAGTGTAAAAAGACACCATATACCTTATTGATAGTATTATACTAAATTATATTGATAAACCTCCAGTAAAGTTTACTATTTCTATAAGTTTAAAATTACCATTACGGGCAAGCTTAGCTTGGAGAATAGCAGCTCAATAAAGATATTCCTTTAAATTTTTTGCTTAAAAGACTTCTATATGTGGAAAATATGAACATATTTAGTATACAAAGAAGAGTAATAGCACAATTACCTTGATGCTGACCAAATTAAGTTCTTAAACAAAAATTAGGCTCTGAAACATAGTACAATACTCTAACAGTTGGTGCTTGACCATAATTGTATAAACTCCAATTTTTAAGAGTAATTGTTTGAAAGCATAAAAATTTTACATAATGTTAAAGGTAAATTAGTATTCTTAAGGAATCCTTGTCATTCTAGCATATAGATTACACTTTGGTTTACAGTAGCACATTAATGTTTGACCTTCTCACATATATAAAACCAACTTTGTTACACACAAACTTATTGAAATTTCTCCTTTACTGACTTGACCCTCCTGTATTCCATCACAGAAGGTCTTTCCAACCCAGAAACATTTTTTCTTTGTTCTAGTAAATATATTTCCATGCTCAGAGCCTTTTATTTTTTCCTTCCTATCTGTTGACATTTTTCTTCACCTTTTGAAACAACTCTTATGAAATTGTTGAGCTTAGATAAATTATTCCATTTTTATAAGATGAAACATTTTGTACAGTACTCTAATTGGAACACAGTTGAAATTTTTTGGGTGTTTTATCTATAGAATTATACCTATTAGCACTTAACTCTTAGTAACCTTGTCTTTAAGTGATGGCACAAAGCAATTTTAAACCCCTTTTATTTACCAATCTGTGAAAACACCAGTGATGTTCAAGTAAGACACCCTGGAATTTAAGGAGTTAAGAGCACTAGATGCTATTAAACAGTTAGCATCTAACTTTGTGAATTAATTAGATGTCTCTAGTAAACACTCCTAAGTAATCCCTTATATGCCAAATCCAATTTACTTATTTTTTCTGTAAGAATCAAGATATAAGACAAGCATATAGAACAGCATTCATCCTCTCTTCCTTGTTGAAGAAAAATCCTAGAAAAAATGGGCATTAGATATTTTATAAAAAACATTAGTGTTATCACCTAGAAAGACTTGTGAGTTTAGCAATTTTACGACATTTTATTTTCATTTGTTTACCCAATTTAAAGTGAACCTTTTAAACCACACGAAATGAAGGTATTTGGATCCATATTTTGAATTTTGCATGCTCATTGCTTATATCAAATTTTATACCATGTACATGATTTTTTGGACACACAACAGACAGACAAATGGATACACACACAAAAGTAAATAAAAAGTTCTTGTAGCTTATTATAGGTGATTCTCCATTGCAATGTAACAAATGTGTAAAAATAACTCGAGTTGAATAAAAGAAATAGGACTGATCAAAAAGTCATGAGCTCAAAAAATATAGAATTGAAGGAAAAAGCAAGAGTCCTAGAAAAAATGACATGGCCATTAATAATTCCTATAAAGCAGCATGAGAAAGAGAAAGTTTTAAATCCATTTTTTGTGCTCTTCAATTTTAAACCTTGTAATAGAATTTTAGAAAAGGAAATAACAATAATGTTGAGTTCTGCAGCATGTAAATGAATGCACAGTTTGTGAGTTTTTGTAGCTAATGAGAGAACTTTCAGCAGTGGTGGGCTTTGAAGTTGCAAAGTCTGAGACTGGGTGGCAGGACACTCTACCAACTGAGCTATTTAAGCTAGAGCACAGGGGTGCAGAATCTAAGTCATTAGAGCATTAGGGACTGAGGAGAATATTCTGCATAAGGCCACTAGATGGCAGTGTAACCTAAGTGGAAAGCACCTGTGGCCACTCCTCCCTTTGATTTCACACCAAAACTTGCAGCTGCATTGGGGGAAGGGAAAGTTCCTGGAGTGAAATTGCATTTCCCTAGAGTTTATTTCCTCAGCTTTTGGTTCTGCATGTAGTCTCTCTGAGGCTGGGAAATCCTTGCCTCTGGCATATGCTGAGCTGCCTCAAGTGAAGGGAGGTCTGAGTGCCTTGTAAATTCACCCTGCTGCGAGTTGGGGAAATAATTGCAGTGAGAGCTGTGGCTTCCCATTTCCCCACCTCACCGCAGGGAGCCAGAGGGTTGGAGCTGTTTGTTGTACTCCCACTGGGATAAGGAAACTTGTGGGGGTGGTGACTGTGGGCTCAGTGTCTGAGCAGGCCTGTGATGTGCTGGAAAGTGCCTGCTTTCTCCACTTGTAAGGAGCTGCCAGTAGGACTCCAGAGGCTGGCATTTTGCCCAAGGTTAGGAGGTTTGTCCTGTATCTTCATGTTTGCAGTTAAAGTT
This sequence comes from Glaucomys volans, assembly GCA_020662805.1. NCBI lineage: Eukaryota > Metazoa > Chordata > Mammalia > Rodentia > Sciuridae > Glaucomys > Glaucomys volans. The sequence goes on from JAJEJO010046907.1 coordinate 50,082, forward strand.
TCAGTTAAATTTGGAAATTCTGCTTCTGGCAGTCCTTGAAGGGAAGCTAATATAGCAGTAATAATTGGGAATAAATTCAATGGTAACTATTTATCACCCTGTGGTATGGGCAAGAACAATAATCCCTTTCCAAAATTCTGGATCCCATAGGCTAGCATCAGTCATGGAGGGGGCCAATTTCAGCATAATTCTCCAGACCCCCTGTACCTCCTTCTCTTCTACCTTATTGAGCCTGCTCTTAAGTAATGCACACAAAGCCTTAGCTTGTGATTCCCTTAGGACAGAGGGAACCATTCCTATCTTAAAATCTGCTTAAGAGGAGCACTTACCCAGACAACAAATTCTTGGAGATGATCGGGGGTCTTAGGGTTCATGTTAAAGGAAGGGTCTCCAAAATGATGGAGTCCAAGTTAAGAACTCATGGGGTCTTCAGAATGGCAGCACTCTTTAGTCGGGGTCTTGGTTCAGAGACGAATTGGGGTGTCAGTTCAGAGACAGGGGCTCTGGAGAAGAACTTCTGCAAGGAGGGCCGCCCCACAATGAACACCACTGTTGTCAGGCGTGTGAGTTTCCCTCTGGAGTAGGTAAGGCAACAGAACAACCAACTCCTGGAGAACAGACTCAAAGTTGCAGTCTCAAATTTATTAAGGAAGTACAGCCCTTTTATACAAGAGGGGAGTCCAAGAACAAAGAAGCCTGGAACATGATAACTTGTGAGGATGGTCCAGTTAGAAGTCACACAATTTTGTAAAGGGAGGCGGGAGACAGGAGGATGGGTGAATCTCTCCTGAGGCAATGGGCATTGGCGGGTCTAGTCACATGACAGTGTGCCCCCAAGCATGAAAAATCCTGAGT
>JAJEJO010046907.1:55936-101444 GCA_020662805.1 Glaucomys volans
AAGTCCTCAATGACTGACCTCTGCCCTTCACCTTCTTCCTAAAGCATCATGGGCAAGTGCACCACTGAGTGGTTCATTCCAACACCAGTTCATTCAAACTTCCCAATTCCTCAGAACAAGCTTCTGACACAACCACGCCTGGCCCCTAAGGTCACAGGGTTACAGGGCCCATTGTCTCAGGACATGCTGGTCCCCAATGCCTTGTTGGAATATGATGAAATCATAGGCCTCACAGGAGGCATCCCAAACATGTTTTTCAAAAGTAGTTTTCACCATGTTGCAGGGTGACAGGTGCAGGGCCTCCGGCACTGGTCCCCAGAGCACCTGGATGGATGAAAGGGAAGCAGAGAAAAGACAGGGGAGTCAGAGTTCTCTGACAATAGGGCACTAAGTGTGAGGTCCGAGCACTGGGTCTGCCTTAAAAATCCCCCTTGCTCCTGGCTGTGCCTGGGTTTGACCAGCTGCTCCTGTTTGTGCTCTCCCAGCTAGAACCATGGAGTGTGTGGGGATTTTCTGAGCCCTACTAAGGAACTGACCCTTCTGCAGAGGCTGAGACTGTAGACATGATCCAGCTCAGGCTTCTCACCTCACACTGTGCACAGGACTTTGTTTGGGCAGAGCCAGGCATGTTGTTCCTCCTGGGTCTTCTCATCCTGCTTCTGCAGCCTGTACATAATTCATTGATGAAAGTTAAGAATAGCTTAGAATACTTGAGGTTGTCTGTCTACAGAGATGGAGACCTGGTCCTCTTTGAGTTTTTCCCCCTTTACTACATGAACCAGGATTCAGAGATATCCAGGATATTCTTTTTACTCCAACCAAAGACGAAGGTGATAGCTGCCAGGTGAGTTTCTACACTCTGTGAGTGTGTTAGGTATGGTCATGATTTTGTGTAAGTGTATTTCCTTGTGAGTGTGTGTGTGGGGGTGAGTGTTTCCCCTATGAGCTATGAAAATTGTGCACAGCCATGACAGAAACATAGAACAGTGAAATATGAGGTCCTTTCCTCTTTTTATTGGTTTCATTTCATGCATTATAATCACACATAATAGTGGGATTCATTTTGAAATATTGATAAATGAATACAATATAATTTTCTCCATTTCACTTGTCTTTTGTCTTTCTACAACCTTCCATTTTCATCTTTCGCTCTATGCTATTTTTTCTTTTCACCTTTATATTGGTGCATTATAATTGTGCATAATGGTGGGATTTGCTGTTACATATTCCCACCTGCACATGGTACAGCACTATAATTTGTCCACTATCACTCTCCAGCACTTCCCTCCTCCCCTTGGTTCTTTTCTCTACTGATCTCCCTTCCATTTTCACGAGGTCTCCCCGCATTTCTTTTCTTTCTTCCTGTCTAGCTTCCAAGTGTAAAAAAAAAAAATATGACCCTTAACCTTCTGAGATTGTCTTATTTCACTTAACATAAAGATCTCAAGTTCTATCCATTTTCCCATAAATAACACAGTTTCATTTTTCTCTATGGTTTAATAAAACTCCATGTGTCTATGAACCACATTTTCTTTCACCATTCATCCATTGCTGGACACCTATGTTGCTTCCCTGGTTTAGCTATGGTGAATTGTGCTGCTGTAAGCACGGGAATGCAGGTATTTCTATAGGAAGATGACTTATTCTCCAGGTAAATACCCAGCGTGGTTCCATGCCCAGTCTTTTGAGGAGCCTCCATACTGATTTCCACAGTGTTGTACAGTTCACAGTCCAATCAATAGTGTACAAATGGTTCTTTTCACATCCTGTCCAACATTTCTTTTTATTTGCATTCTGATAAGTATGAGATAAAATCTCAATGTAGATTTGATTTGCATTTCTGTAGTATAATGATGTTGAACATTTTTTCATATATTTGTTGGCAGCTTGTATTTCTTATTTTGAGAAGTGCCTGATTAGTTTAGTTGCCCATTTTTTAACTGGGATATTTGTGGTGTGTTGGTGTGAAGTTTTTTGAGTCCTTTGTACATTTTAGGTATAAACTCTCTGTCAGAGGATTAGCTAGCAAAGGTGCTCTTCCATTTTGTAGGCTCTCACTTTTACTATGCAGAATTTAACTCGAAAGAATCTCACTTATTCACTTTTGGCATTATTTCCTAAGCTTTAGGGTTCCTTCCTATTCAGAACGTCGTTGACTGCATATATGCTGTCGTGTTGGCCCTGTTTTCTTCTAAGAGATGCATATTTCCTAATTGAATTCCTTGGTATTTTGTCCATTTTGAGTTGTTTTTCAGAAGGGTGAGAGATAAGGGTCTAGTTTCAATCTTGTAAACATGGAAAACCAGTTTTCCCAGCACTGTTTTTTAAAGGCTGTCTTTTCTCCAATAAATGTTTTCAGCACCATCCTCAGGGATCAGATAACTGTAGATGTGTGGGTTTTTCTATGTGTCTTCTATTCTCTACCATCGGTCTGTTTTTCTGCTTTTATGCCACTTCTGTGCATTTTTTGTTACTGTGGCTCTGTAGTAAATAAAGAAGTCAGGCATGGTGATGCCTTCAGCAGTGCTCTTTTGGCTTAGAATTGCTTCAGCTATTCTGGGTCTTTTTTCTCCCATAAAGAAGACTTCAGGACTTTTCTTCTGGGTCTATGAAGAAATTCATTGGTATTTCAGTGGTGAGTTCATGGAAACTCTATGTTACGTTGGGTAGTGTGGCATTTTAACAATACTAATTCTATCCATGAGCATTGGAGTTCTTTCTATCTTCTTTTGTTTTCTTCAGTTTCTTCCTTCAGTGTTCTATAATTTCCATTGTAGAGAACTTTAATTTCTTGGTTAGTTTGATTCTTAGGTATATCACTTTTTTGAGACTTGTGATACTATACATTTTTTAAGACATAGGATAGAATTCAGCATCTATTGAGACCACTTTTTCAGCCTGATCCCCTTTTTTTCCAAAAGCTTACCAAATAGGTGGTTATCAGAAGCTGAGTGAACAAGAGCTAGTGAAGGGTGGGACAGCTGGGTTAGTGGGACTAAATTACATTTCGACAAGCAGGATGATCTGGTGTGCTATTACACATGAGGATGGTTACAGACAATGATAATGAGCTGTGTCCTTTAATAGCTAAAAGAAAGGATTCTGCATGTTCTCACCATGGAAAAAGAGAAATGATTGAGTAGAAGTGTATACTGATTCTAAACATTAAATAATGTGTACATTCATGAAAACATATTAGGGTACATCATAAATATGTGTGATTTTTGTATTTTACCTCTCAATTAAAACAATAAGTTTATTTCATATTTAAGCCTTTAAAAACCTTTCCTTCATTTAAAATAACAGAACAAGTAAGATAAAATGCTTAAAGGGAAAAATTTATTGGTTCATTTTTATTAATTTTTATTATTACAAAGATAAAAATTAAGAATTGGATAAATTCCAAGTATATAATTTATCTGCTATAAGTAGCCCATATAAAATTATTCCTACATGAATTGAAAGAAGATTTTATCAGTTATTTATGTAAAAACAAAAATATTTGTCCATGTGTTTAGTGACAAAAAATATCCTTATCATTAATTAGTAATAATAGAGAAAAACTTTTGGAAAGAATGGGAAGACACATTGGAAGTAATAAGAGAGCATTGTCATTCGGGCATTGGTTAAAAATATTTCACCAAAACTCAAAGAGTTCCTACAAAATAGAATGATAAATAATAATAATATATGGAAATTCACAGAATAAACAATAAACAAAATAGATATGAACTAAATAACCAATAGCATAAAATATTAAGTCGCTGTAATTCACCAAGTGAAGCATTTTGAATATTTAAATAAGGCTGTAATTTAAGATAGCAGAAAAAGACTACATCAATTATAAGCCAAGTAAAGGAAAAATTCAGAAAGATTAGTCAAAATGTTAGTTCTATTAGAAAAAAATAAAGGCTATAATAAAATTCAACAACCAAAATTTTTGGAAAATCTACTTAGAGAAAAGATTCAAATGTTCAAACATAAAATGAGAAAGATTCTCTAAAGAGAAAGAAAAAAAACATTTCAAGTTGAGTAATCAGCTTGAAGACTATAGAAATAAATTGGAAGTTCTCAATCAAACATTAACTTTAAAGGAAAATATAATTGAATATAACAGCTGTAAAAGGGTGATAAAGTTTAATATAGAAGCATCCACTCAAAATACCCCATGTGGAGTGGCTGTAGAGGATGCTCCTCCCAATTGGTTGAAGAACTGGCATGTCAGGGCCTTTTTACACTATTAGAGAAACATGGAGTTCATAATGCTTGTGTGTTGGCATCTGCATCTAACTAGACTCAAGACCACAGGTTGGGAAGCACGACAGGCTTTGCTAAAGTTTTTACAAAGGAGAGAGTGTGTGCCCCTCACTCAGTTCTCCAGAGGAGAGCACCCTGCTCTCTTGTGCCTGTGCTGATGCACTTCCCATTTGTAGGACACTGAAAACCATACCTGCCTAGTGGGAAGCTTATGATCCAGGCAAATATCACCTCACCCACTCACAATATCCTGCAATCCTCTCAGTTTGCCTCTTGAGAGGGAAAGAGTCACTACAGTGCCTTCCAGGTGCCAGGTAACCTTTCTCACACCAGTTCCACGTAAGGATTGGAGACACTCATAGTGGGAGGAATCCTCTCATCCAGGTCCTGTGTAGCTGAGAAATTAACTCTGAAATACATGGTTGGATCACCTTCACTCATTTCTCTCCCCATGTTTACCTGGCTTTGGAAGAACTACCAGTATGTGCTGGCTTTCTACTTTGCCATTGAGGAGATCATCAAGGACTCCCACCTGCTCCCCAACCTGACCTTGGGTTTCCATGTCTACAATGCCTTTTCCACTGACCAGTTCACTTTGTGGAGCCCTCTGCTTTGGCTGTCTGGAGAAGTGGAGTTTCTCCCTAATTACAACTGCCAGACACAGAGCAAGTCTATTGTTGTCATTGCAGGAACCAAATCAGCATTCTCTGCTGAAATTGGACCCTTCTGGAGCTCTACAAAACCCCACAGGTAGGTGAGCTGGGAATTCTGGAGAGAAATTTGGATCTCCTCCAATGACAGTCCTTCACATCTAATCAAAGGAAAATTCAACTGCTGGGCTTCCATATCCCATGAGGGATCAAACACACCCCAGGGAATTATATAGGTTGCAAGACATGTCTGTTTATTCAGCCCTTTATTCCCAAAACTTGAGATGAAAAGCACATTACAGGCTTGCACATTGTCTTTCATGGGAAGACACATGTCCTTTCCTAAGGGAAATAGAGCTGAAAAGTTTGGTTTTCCTATGCTCAGAAGGAGATGACTGGGCAATTTCTATAGCACTTGTGGAGACATGAGATGTCCCCTCAAAGCTCATTGTGAAATAATGCAAGAAATTTTAGAGGTTAAATGATTGGGTTATGAGAACTTCAACCTAATCACTGCATCAATCAGCTGATGGATTAACTTGGTGGTGATGGTATGCAGCAGTGGTGGCTTTTCTCCACTATACTCTTCTGCCATGATGTCCTGCTACATCTTGGACCCAGAGAAAGAGAGTTGGCTGCCTATAGACTAAAACGTCTGAACTCATGAGCACCCAAATAAACTTTCACTCCTCTAATTTTTGTTGTCAGGTATTTTGGTCTCAGCAGAGATCAAACTGACTGAAAAAGCATTCTTTCTTTTCTCTGAACAGTAATCCATTCATGAGCCCTTTCCCAGAAAATTTGGACATGCACTGCACAAGAGAGCAACCCCAATTCCAATTAAACTCAGAGTCATGACAGTTGTCTTTGCTCATTCAGGTCATATATGGACCTTTTGATCCCATGCTAAGTGATGAAGACCGGTTTTCATCACTCTATCAGATGGCACCCAAGGACAGCTCTCTGGTCCATGGAATGGTCTCCCTATTGCTGCACTTTGGCTGGACATGGGTGGCACTCTTCATATCTGATAATTTGAAAGGAGAGCAGTTCATGAGAGATCTGAAAGCAAAGATGGTAAAGAATGGTATCTGTGTGGCCTTAACAGAAAAGCTCCCTGCCACTAAGATAATGTATGGAATAGGTTATATCACCTTCATGAGTAGGATCAGAGTCTCCCCTGCAAGTGTGCACATACTGCATGGTGAAGCAGAGAGCCTCATCACTGTGAACATCACAGCAGATTTCTTTCTAACCACAGGGAAGGTGTGGATCATGGCAGCAAGGCAGGATATATTCATGTATGAGATGAACCACATGCTGCACTCTTTTCCTGGCAGGTTCTTCTTTTCGCTTCAACAGAGCGAGATCCCTGGCTTCCAATACTTTCTCCAGACAGTGAACCCTTCCCAGTACCCAGAAGACTTTTACTTCCCTTAATTGTGGTTGCACCTTTTCCATTGTTCTCCTGCTGGGTTGCTATGTGGAAGAAATTATAATTGCTCTCCAAATGCATCCTTTGAGTTTGTGTCAGGAGTAATTGACATGTTGACCATGTCTGACTCCAGCTACTTCATCTACAATGCTGTGTATGCAGTGGCCCATGTCCTCCACAACATGATTATTCAGAAAACTGAAATGGGAACTTCAGAAGATGCTAACTGGCATAGACTTCTTCCCTGGGATGTAAAACTCCTCCAGTACCAAGTCTTGCATGGGGCAACTGACAGCATCCATGATTATTATACTCAAGTATCTCATGGCCATGTTTTCTCTTAAGATCAACAGAGTTAGGAAAGATAAAATATGGGCTTTTTCATACTGGATATATTACAGATAAATATTACATACAGATAATTGGATATAAAAAGATGCTTGTTATATGTATCATTAGTATTCTCCCAGAGGAGGGGGTGGTTCCTACAATTTAAAAACATATTACATCAAAATACTTTGAAACGTAAGATAAAATTATGTAAAATATCCAAACAGAGGCCATGAAAAAACAGGGAAGGAATTAATCAAATCTATCCATTTCCTTAGAGTGTGCGCAAACATAGAGAATACTGACATGGTGGCCACCTTTGACAGCAGATATTCCATTTAAAATACTAAATGTGTAGTGCCCCAATTCCTCTGGGAGCTTCTTTGGGTAGAAAGAGAAATGGTTCTGACATAGGATCCTGAAATGACTCTGGAAAATGGATCAGCTTTAGTCATCACTATTCTCCCAAACCTGGAACAAGCATGGGAGCAGGGCCTGTGGCTCCATTTTCAGATGGTATGCAGCCAGTGATGCCTACCAGCTCAGGATATCTTCCTGGAACTTTTCCAATTTCCACCTGGATTATCTGAACTCATAAACTATTCATGGAACACATTTATGAGCTCTTCTTCTCATATATAATGGACAAATTGCTTAATGAATTTTATCAAGTAAATCACTTCAATTTCATTTTAATGTAAATATGTAGTTAAACATGTGCATGTCAAACTATGTCATCAAGTTTAATTTGCCATCTAATGTCTATTTTTACTAACAACATTTGATATGCCATATTGAGTGAATTTACATGTGATTCTAAGAAAACTAGCTGACTTGAACAAGAAAACTCCAATGACATAATTGTGGATTGTTTAGCATGCTTTGATTCTACATAACTGAAGACTTAAACAACAGTTTTTTAAAGAGCAAGAGTTAGTTGTCTTCCCCCACACAGTGTCATGGATCCCAGAGATTCAATGTTACCATTCTCTTTTAAAAATCATTAGAATCTGGAGTTTCAATTTTTTCTATTTTAGGGCAGAGAACACTACCTGTAATATTACAAGATGATGACAATTTTCCCAAAATTTCTGAGACATAGAGAGAAAGCAATTCATTAAGGTCATGCTTTCTTAACATTTGTTGACATAAAATTGATACATAAAGCAATGCCCACATTTAATGCAAACACAGTCATTATTTTTGAGATATGCTTACACCCATGCTACCATTGCACCAGCCAATTCATGTACGCTGTGACCTTTTCAGTGTGCAAGGATTGACTCCTAAAAGCCCTAAACAGATTTGATTGCTCAGGTTGCAAAGCCACCCTGGGGACATCAATCCTAGAATTAATCTGACTAAATACTACCAATCCACCATTGCTTTTCCCAATTGAACCCATGAGGTGTTGGCCACCCAAACAGGACTTAGCCTCTAAAAGCAGTGACTCCAGAGTTGGAGGGAGTGGAAGAGAAGGACTGCTTGGTACATGTGGATTTACATCTTTCATTTCTCTGCACTTTTCATCTCCAAATTCTGCCTCTCCTCCAACTTCATCCACTCCTGGAGAAAATCCAGTTTACAAACAGTGCTGGGGACCATGTCTCCCTAGATGACAAAAGCAACCAGAAGGCCCAGTAGGATATCCACAACACTGTGAATTTCCCTGCTGGGCTTGGGCTGCTGGTTAAAGTAGGAGAGTTTGTCTCTGAGAGTCCACTTGGTCAAGGCTTGGTCATCAGTGAAGAGATGATAGAATGGTCCATTAGATTCACAGAAGTATGATCCCATTTCAGTATTGGATACATGGGAGGGAACTGAATGGGCTCCTGAGATGAGACTAACTGTGATCCTTTAACTCATCACTAAACTCACCCTTCCCATCTCCACTTGTACTGTGTGGTCTTGCTTGTGCATATTGTAAGCTAAAATCGACACCAAGAGCAAGTTCACAAAAGCCATTACTTTTAGTCATTTGAGTTTGTGTATGTTAGTTTGAGCAGCAATTGAAAGAATGAAATGTACAAAGTTAATGAATGGAGATAAACAGATAACAATGGAGACAAATAAATACCAAATATGTCCCTCCATACATCCTGAAACACTCAAATATAGGGCTTTCATACCCTATGAATATGAGCAAATTATGGACTCACATCTTTGTGGACACCCTTCCCATCCTCCTTTCCGTTTTAGACCATTCAGCCTTCAGCTTCCTTCTACTCAGCATCCCAATGAATTGGCAAGATTTTTATATCATGTATGACATTGGGATATTCCTACACAGTGTTCCAGGAGGTTTATGTAGCAATCATGATTCCCACACCCGTCCAACTGTTAATTGGTAGCAGTGGTGTCCAGTTGGGCATGGTGGTACAGGCATGTGATCCCAGTTACTTCGGAAGTGGAAGCAGAAGAATCACAACTTCAAGAACAGTGTGAGCAACTCTGCAAGATCCCTTATCAAAATGTAAAATTAAAAATGGCTCAGGAATATAACACCATTGTATTGCACTTTCCTAGAGTGCCCAAGACCCTGGTGTCAACTCCATAGTACCAAAACAAACAAATCAACAAGCAATTCATGCCTGGATTATGATGTCCACAGCAGACTAAACTCAAACCATGGTGTGTGATGCCCTGTCATTACATCTCTCCTGACCTTGCCCTTTTCAGCAGTTACTTCCAACAACCCACTTTGCTTTATTTGGCTCATTTTTATCATACACAAGAGTAGGCTTCATTATGCCATCTTCATCCATGCCCATAACAAAATTCTTCAGTCTCATTCCCAGTGCCTCCATTTCCCCCTCCTTCTCCCAACTCCTTGTCCCTTGTCTAACATTTCCACTCTGCTGACATAAGTATTTATTATTATTTTAATTAATTAATTCTAATTCCATATGAACAACAGGTTCGTATTGGTGCATTCACACATGGACAGAGCAGACTTTGACAGAATTCATTCCCAGTACTTCCATGACCACAGCCTCTCCCTCCCGGTCCCTCTCCTTTCTTTTCTCTATAGCGCTCCCTTTGGCTTTTGTGAGATGCAGCTTTAATTCTCTCTCACTCCCTCTCTCACCCTCTCTCCCCCTCTCCCCTCACCACCTCTCTCTCCTTGTCTCCTTAACACACATGAAAGGAAACTTTCGACACTTGACTTTCTGACTCTGGTTTATTTCATGTAGCATGATGTTCTCCTGTTCTATCCATTTAGCAACAAATGACATACTTTCATTCAACATTGTGACTGAGTAAAATTCTACCATGTATATCTACCCCCTTTTTTTTATCGTCTGTCTGTTAATGGGCACATGATTTGATTCCTTAATGAGCTATAGTACATTGAGCTGATGTAATCATTGGGAAACATGGTAAACTAGAGTTTTACATATATACAAAGGAGTGGAGTATGTGGGTCATAAGTGGTTCCGTTCCTGGGTTTTGAGGAATCTTTACACTAATTTGCATGGTAGTAGCACTAATTGTCAACATATGCACATATACATTTTCCTTCACATCTTTGCCAGTAATTAATATTATGTGGATTCTTGATGGTTGTCAGTCTAACTAAAATGAGAAATCTCAATATAGTTTTTGATTTTCATTTCCCAAACCAAGAATGAAGGCATGATGCAAATATTGTCAAGCATAGAAGCTTTTGGAATCATTACCACATTAAAACTTGCATCCCAGAGCTAGCAAAGAAGAGGCTAAACACAAAGAGAGAAAAGCCTGGGGGTGTGGTTGGTGATGCAGGAAAGAAAATGTCCAGGAACCTTAAGAATACTGGATAAAACAGTCAAGATAACAAATGTAAACCAGGTCGAGAATCTGAGGCCACGTCAACATGGTGGGAGCTGGTGGAAGATGAACCAACGTCTTCCTACCCACACTGATATCCCTTAGGAGCGACATCCACAACCTTCAAAGCTGCTGACAATGTGCAGAATCATGACTTGTGCTTCTATTTCCCCCTCAGGCTCCTCGATCTGTATGCAGCCAGAGCTGTTGTCCAGAATTCAGGAAAATCTCCCAGGAACGAAGGCCTGTCTGCTACTTTGCTTGTGTGTTTTGCCCAGAGGGACACATTTCCAACCACACAGGTAGAAGATGTAGAAGGAGTCTATGGTCACTCTGCCTCTTAACCAGTCCCATGGGAGAAGGAAACCAAGGCTGTGGGCCTAACCCTGGGCCATGGAACACCCTACACTCCATCCTCCCCTGACTCACTCTGTCACTCATTCCATTTTAGCATCACTTTTGCTACCCTCATAGGTTACAGCTCCTCTCAGCAGTGCTCTTCCTGTTAGGTGCCCCTGTGGCACTGACTCCAGTGGTCACTGACCCTGACCATCAGTGCTGGTGAGACGGTGTCCACCTGAGACTTCACAGTGCACCAGGCAGAGTCTGCCCATGTATGGAAGAGGTCAAACACCCAGGCTCCCTGGGTTCACTGTGGTCTTGAAACCAACACTTCTGCATACCAAATGATAAGTATATGAATTGTCATGAAAATATTCCGTTTTGCTCCATGTCATAATCTCTGAAAAATTTTGTGCTAAGTACACATACTTCATGTAAATATAGCCATAATGTCAGATTATATGACTTAGGACAAGAAAGTAAGAAGTGAAAATATAAAGTCACAGCGTCCCAACAAGATACAATCCAATATATGCAAAGGTAAATTCTATACGCATTACCAATTTCAGTAATTTTATGTCAAAATTAAACAAAATTAAACATGTTCTTGGGGAAAAAGAAAATGTAGACTTACTTTAAAATATTTCCACTTTTCAAGATACCAATAATACATATTATAATGACTTGAACCCCCACAAATCTGTTCACCTGCAATCACCTTAGCAATGGGAATCCCTTGATTTCAACCACTTGGCAGAGTCAATACATGTATTCAGGTAAAAATAAGATAACAAAATCTCACTTTGAATTTTTTTTATTTGAAATGCCAGATAAGCATGTAAAATAAGAAAGAGAAAAAAGGCACAAAGACTCAGTACCCTTAATGCAACTTGTACACACTTGTGTGTGCCAAGCCTGTTTCTGAAACACACACCCGGATCCCTGTTCAATGTGATGAGGAAGAAAACTCTCGAGGAATGTGAGAAACAGTCACTATCAATTACTTTGGAATTCTGAATTGTTGCATGAATATTGCTTATAAAACCTAAAGGAGACCATTAAGACAGGAGCAAGGAACTGGTGACTGCTTCCACACATAAAACAAAACTGAAGCACAGATAGGGCCTTGAATAAACCCATGGCAGAGGCTGCATCCTTGCTGGGAGAGCAGGTGTGAGTTGAGGCAGAGGGAGCACAGGGCACAGGTCGGGATGCCACCACTGCCACCCCACAAAGGAGGGTAAGCCATGTCCTCTATTTTAAATGAATGGAATAGTTTAAAGATATGCCCTGTTCTTCAGTAACTACATTACCATATTAATTAATATAAAAACAATACATGACAGCAATATGTTTTCATTCAAAAGTCAAATATTTCAATCAATCTCTTTTCAGTATTTTTTTACGCACACGAAGAATTTTTAAATTCTCATAGAAACATACAGTTAGGTTGCTTCATACCTTTGGTCTCAGAGAAAATCAGGAAAATAACCAAGGGAGGACTCTACTTAAAATGTGTGTCTACTGCTAATCATAGTTGGTTTCTGATGAAAGGGAATATTGTATGATGGGTAAACAAACTAATATCAAAAGATCAAATAAGTATCAAATTTAAAAATTCTGTGATTTTCCAAAGTAAATTTAAAAAGATTCAATGCTAAATTTTCCTTTCTCCAATCACATTTCCTCTTACAATGTTCATTATTCCCCTGGAAAATTTGGAATTTCCATGTGTGAGTCCCACAGGAAAAAATTCAACCCCAAGCGGGCAAGGCCTACAGCTATACATTGCACGTGCTCTTTAACTACCAAATTCACAGGTGTGCCTGATTCCTTTTCCTTAATGCTCCTTTGAAATGCAACTTTCTGGTTACTTAATCACAACTGCCTCTCTAATAATGCTTTGAGTTAGCAAATGGTATTTGAAAAGTGGTTTCTAGGAAACCAGGTAAAAGGGAATCTCATCCACACTGGGCATCCTGGGACTCACCACACATATTCCTAAACCAGAAAGGACTCCATTGGAAGAGATGTGTGAAAATTTGAAACAGATATTTACAGAAAATGATCATTTCCATTGAGGAAATTTATGAAAAGAACCACGAGAAATTATGGTGCTCACCAAGGTAGGATGCACCTGAAGATCTTCCTAATTTGCCTATCCATCTGGGTGTGACTAGGATCTCGTTCTTGGGTGAATAGTAAGTGTAAGTGTGACAAAATAGGGCTCAACAGGAGGAAGACTCTGGGCGGGGAGAGGAAGGGGAGGAAGGGTGGAAGAACCCAGATTGTGGGGACACCACCCACCATAGGTTGAGGTACCTCAGCCCACAATGTCAGAGGATCTCATAGGAGGGGATTTGGTTTGCAATTGAGTACTTCCTCCTGAGGTCAGGAATGGAGGAACTTCTACATCAGGCAGTATGAACTCACAGTGATATTACAAAAATAACCACTTCCTATAATAAATTAAAAGTGAGGAATTTGTGAAAAAGAAACACTGAAACTTTCCTTTATTCCCAGATGCAGAGCAGTGTATCCAGTGCCCCCCACACAAGAACCCAAACAATAAGAGGAATCACTGCCTCCCCAAGGTGGTGAGCTTCCTAGCTTATGAATGTCCTTTGGGCATGGCACTGACCTGCATTGCCTTGTGCTTCTGTGTCATCACTGCTGCTGTTCTTGTGGTCTTTGTGAGGCAGAGAGACACTCCCAAAGTCAAGGTCAACAACCGGTCTCTCACCTACATCATGCTCATCTCCCTCCTTCCATGATTCCTCTGCTCCCTGCTCTTCATTGGTCATCCCACCACAGCCACCTGCATCCTCCAACAGAACACATTTGGACTGGTGTTCACTGTGGCAGTTTCCACTGTCTTGGCAAAAACTGTCACTGTGATTCTGGCCTGCAATATCACTGCTCCAGGAAGAAGGATGAGGCAGTTGCTGTTGTCAGGGGCACCTAACTTCATCATTCCTAGCTGCTCCCTGATCCAACTGACTCTCAGTGGAGTCTGGCTGAGGACCTCTCCTCCCTTTGTGGACACAGACACACACTCTGAACATGGCCACATGTAACAAGGGCTCAGTCACTGCTTTCTACTGTGTCCTGGGATACCTGGGCTCCCTGGCCCTGGGAACCTTCACAGTGGCCTTCCTGGCCAGGAACCTGCCTGACACCTTCAATGAAGCCAAGTTCCTGACCTTCAGCATACTGGTGTTCTGCAGTGTGTGAGTCACCTTCCTCCCTGTGTACCACAGCACCAAGGGCAAAGTCATGGTGGCCGTGGTGGTCTCCTCCATCCTGGCCTCCAGTGCAGGGCTCCTGGGTTGCATCTTTGCCCCCAAGTGCTACATTATTTTATTCAGGCAAGGTAGGAGCTCGCTACACTGGTTCAGAGATAAAACTCACTGTGGGGGTAGCAAGCCTTCTGGAGTTTTAACTCATATTTCCTAAGGTTAACAAGGGACCTGAAGAAAATGTTACACCAATCTGAGTCAGATTTTAAGTTACAGTATGGGAATTCCATCACAGACAAGAGAGTCTTTCTTCTTGTGCTACAGTCACTAAAGCCATCAACTTTTCAATTTTAAATCTAACCCCATTTTTAATTTCCTCTAATTAAGTCTACATCTATGTTCTCTCTTCCTGCTTAGTTGTATGTGTAGGATTCACTTTTACATTGTCTTCCACTTGGCTTCTTTATATGTTGCTCTGATTTGCATCATGGACGTCCATAAAGAACCCTTTCCTTCATCTAGCCAAATCTACCCAATAAGTCAAGAGTATTTATTGAGTCTTCTTTCACTCTTTCAGGATATGAAATGTTCCTTTTAAATACACCAAATTCCTATATGAATATCATCTGTTTCTGGACCTCTCAATATGCTACATTAATTTAACTCAGGTTTTATTCACAAAGAAACCACACTTTTCTTGAGTCTAACTAAGTTTGGGCCTAGGGGACTGCCGTACCCAGTCCTTACCTGATGAACTGCAACCTAGCTTAATATTCAGCCTAACCGAGAATGTATGGCTTTTCTGCAATTGACTAAGTGGCCGGCAATCAGAGCAGCTGAACCCCTGGGAAATACTGGTGGTAACTGTTCAAAACTTCACTGGAAAAAGGCAAAAGCCCTGCTGTTGCCCATCCAGCTGCCTCTGGACCTCACATCTACTCTGCCCCTGGAAGCCCAGTTTCCTTCATCCTTTGCTCAGTGGGTGTGTGGTCCTCCATGGCCAACCAACTACTTCTTGGAGCTAGATCTGAGGTCTGTCTTCCAGGCATTTCTCCATGATTTCTTACTCTTTCTTATGTTCTACCCTAAGTCGAATGATTTCTTCACCATTCCACTTGCTTTCTGTGACACCCCACATGTATAAAAATGGTAAGGCCATTACAAAGGGGCACCTTTTCTCCTGTTCATCTGCCATTCTTTGTTGACTGCTTGGGCCCAGCCTGTGTATGGGGGATGGAGGGAAACGTGCTTTCTCCTCTAAATACGTATATGAACGTCCTCACCCAGGGTCCATCTTTGAGAAATCTGTGAACACACTATTCAATTGCAGGTAGGCACTGAAGGAAAGGTAAGATGAAGTAGTAGAAGTCTCCTTCTGTTCTCTCCAATGTGGTTCTTGCAGCTGAGGGGGAAAGAAGTCTCCCAGTGATCCAAGAATTGCACCAGCCACCTAATGGATGAGGTTAGAAAACTGGACCTAGGAGTGGGAGGAGCCAGGGTGAAGAGGTACAAAGAAGAGCATCATAAGCAAGAGAACATCCTAAGCAAAAGTCCTGATGTTGGACTCAGCTTTGAAGTATTCACTGAGGAAGGCAGAGTGGTTGGAACCTTCAGAGGGGAGAAAGGATATGAGAAGAGGTAAGCAGGGCATGGATTATACAGACCACTTAAGGCTTGTGAACTTTATTCTAAAAGCAAGGAAAGACATTGAGAAATTGACAACAGAGGAAGAAGTGTTCTTAGACAGGCCTCACTTACTGCATTTAGATTTTAATGGGGTTGGGAAGAAAAAAATTGTTTATAAAATCTCTCTTGAATGAAACTAATGGCTTTTAGTTTAAAGTTTACTAATACAGGTATTAATGAAGATTAATTTCAGTATTGTTGGAAATACTGTAAATGCAGTAGACATCCATTGCTCTGGCTTGGATTTGGTTCTTCTCCCAAGGGTTCATTTTCTTGGAGGTTTGGTTCTCAGTGCAGCAATGATGGAATGGTGGGACCTCAACAGGAGTGGCTTAGTGGGAGTTCATCACTGGCCCTCCCTTCACTTTGGCCTCCTGTTCCACCATGTGGTCTCTGCCTCTCACATGCATTCCCACCATCATGATGGAATCCACCATGACATGGTGCAACCAAGGAGACCTGGCCAGAACCAGTGCAATGCTGGTTGGATTTTCACACTCTAAAATTGTTAGATAAGTAACCCTCTTTTACTTATAAGTTCCCAGCTTCAGGTTTTTCATTATAGTAACAGAAAACTCACTAAAACATCAGCATATGTATCTTAAGAATGAGTTTAACTAGCTGGATATGCTCAGTCTATGTTCAAAGATCAAGAAACTAGAGAGCCAATAATAACAGAACTCAGTCAAATCCTTGGTATGTGGGAGAAAGTGTATTTCAAGAACAAGGGAGGGTAGAAAGCACTTCATTACAGCTGGAGGCTACAAACTGAGAAGCACAGATGGGGTGACTCTACTTTGTGTAAAACCAGAAAAACAATTGCTGTATTCCATTTGTGTTCAATGAATCAAAAAATTAAATGGAAAAAAAAAAAAACTGAGAAGACCAGAGTCGGTCTTATAAAATTATGAGGACAGAAATAGCAGGGGGCACCAGTGGCAGAACACCTCTGAGTAAGTCTGCATCCAGTTTGGTCAACTTGCTGACATACACACTTATGTGTCTTTTGCAAGATGATACCCATATTTTCACACTCTTTAGATTGGCAAGAGAGGAGTACATACTTGAAACTTGACCAAAGTACTCTTCTTGGATTTTTGATGAAAATAATAGCTTCAGGAAAATGAGTCTGGCTTAAGGCAAGTGAGAGCTTTGAAATAATAAATGCAAAGATACACATATTTGGGTTGTTAAAGATGTCATGAACTAAAATTCTTGACATTAAAAATAAATGCCCCAATGTGCATGTAAGTCTTCTATTTCAGGGGAGAGGGGTTTGGGGGATAATGAATTACTACAAAGCTTTTCTGAGTGGAGTTAAAAATTTCAATACAAACCAGTGTTTGCATATTAATTTCTGTCACTAGCCAATCTCCCAAAGTAACCCCATAACTTGTGGCCCTCTCTAAATACTGTTGGAATAATTAAACAAAAATGCCCCAAAAACCATATCCATTGCTTACTGCAGGTCTTCTCCACGTTGGATGGTATGAATCATCCAGGAAATGTGTTGCTATATAAAAGGTAAATAACACTCTGCCCTTGTGGTAAGCAGAATGACCACCCACAGTTATGTGCATCCTAGTCCCTGGAACCCATGAATATTGTACCTTCCTTCTGATTTCGTGGCCCCTCCAGAAGCCACTGGATTATCTCAAAGCCTGCCACATAGTCATCATCAAAATGCTCAAGTATGGAGAAAAGAGAACTGCACCACCACCTTCAGCCTCACTTTCATCAGTCCATTTCCTAGTGGGCTGATAGCTCCAGAGGGGAAACCACCATTCAATCCACACTGCAGAGTTGCAGGCTGAGAGGTTGTTCAAGTGGATGACAGGCTGGAACCGTGTAGAAAGTCAGAAAGATTAAGAGGACTTTTTAACACCTCAGGGGATGGAAATGTTGCTACTCTGAATTGACCACTGCACACTGTAGATGTGCAAAGGCATCAGACTGCACCTCACAAACACGGGCCATGAAAATGAAAATGAATAAAAGCCCCCAGGCAGGCTTGGTGGTGTGCACCACACTCCACCACCTGCTACCGCCATGGCAAGATCTTCACCAAAGCCCCAAAAGCCACAGGGCCAATGGAACCTGGACCAAGACCTCCAGAACCACAGGCCTTTTAACCTTTTCCTCTCTGAGCTTATTTATGCAGGCATTTATTACCACCAGGAAAGGCAGCTAGCATGGCCACTAAACCTCCTCTCCATCCTCCTGGCCCCACAATCCCCACTTACTGCCAGCTACATGGGCAGATTCTTGGACACCTGGAAAATCCATACTGTGGATCCCGTGTGGGATAAGTTCCTATAAAAACAACGTATGTTGCAGCCTTTCAACCATCCAAAACCTTCTTCTCTCAAAATCCCTAGGACTGTCAAATTTAAGGTGAAATTTATCTGTGGGTGAAAACATAAAATGCCAGCATTTGTATAAATATGGCCAATTTTTACAGTCAAAATAGAAAGCACTAGAAGATCACCCTCAAGTTTACCCCTGGGGAACAAAACCACATCCCCCCATTGAGGACCCTGCTTTAATTGTTATTCCTATTTCCAGGGAAATTAAACATTGTATCTAGAAATAAAGGGAAATGGTAAAAGTACTGACTATACCTATTGGAACACACACTTAGAAATCTAGATCTGCTGCTCTAGTGGAATAAAATGTAAATTTCTTAGAACCAAAAAAAAAAAAAAAAAAAAAAAAAGCTGTTTGAGACTCACCACACAGGACCATTGCAGTTCTCTTAGCCACAACTCTGAAACAGGCAGGAAACTGTACAGTCTCATTTGCTACTTTGCTAACAGCCTCGGGGGTTTCCAGAGGGCAGAATTTCCAGTTTGGCCCAAGGTCTGACTAATGCATTGTAACAAACACACAGTTCTGCAGGGTGTCACCATTTCATTGTCCCCTTCCAGAACATTCTGGTCCCCTCACTTCACACAGTGCCCAGAGGTCAAGTTCAGTCGAGTAGATAGAATGTTGCTAACTTTGAGATGCTGTGACCAAACCAGCGGCCACAATGTCAGACCCACATGCTTGATAAAACATTAAAATATAAACTGAAGCGAAGCCCCAGAGTGAGATTTGGAATACCAACCTGTGCACTCAGACCTGAGCAGGTGGCAGGGGAAGGGGGGAAGCCATGGGAGAATGAGATCTGCACTGTGTGGGGCAGCTGTCTTCTCCCCACTTCATGTCATCTATGTGGCACTCAGAAATTACATTGAAATGAGTTTCCTAACACCGACAGTGCCCAGTCCTGTCTGTTGCAAGCACCCATGTGAATATCAGACTTCTCTTCTTCTCCATTTGTGAGCCACTGAGGGCTTCGCTGCCTGATAGAACTGCAGTCAACACGATCCCTGTCAGTCATCACCTGGGCTGTAGCCCAAGCCCCGTCAGGGACAGCCTGCCACCAGCCTCTGTTCTTACTGGGGAATTAGGTGAGTTAGGGTAAACCAACCATCCCAGTTTCCCACATCAGAGAATCTCTCCTGTCCTAGACTGGATCATCCTTCGAGAAAAGGGGGATAATAGAGCAACATGTCCCTAAGTGTCACCTTTCCTTCCCCAAAGCCTGGCTGAGCTAAGGGAACAGGAGAACAGCCTGGGCTGGAGTGTGTAGGTGGGTACCATCTGGAAGGGCGCTGCTCACTCTCAAGCAATCTGGGAACCAGGACAAGTGAATGTCATCTGCAGAAAGTTGCGTTTTGCACACAGACCAGTGCTGCTGCTCCCTGGGATGTGGCTTACCCAGCAGACTGAGAGAACAGATGCCAATGATGCTCTGCTTCTCTGCCTGATGGAGAAGCCTGCTGGCAGTGGCAACTGCAGAACCGAGCAGAACCGAGGGCTCTGTGGGAAGAACACACACCACTCACCAGCTGGGTGCTATTGGGCAACTCCCCATGATGAAGAGGAGAGCAGCTTTCAAGGCATGATGGGCAGGAGAGGCTGTCACCACTGGATGTTCTCATAAATGATTCTCAGTAAAGCCTGGTGCATTGAAGGCCATCTTGGGTACTGACTCTGACTTCTTGACAGCCTGTCCCACTGCCCTAGCATGACTGAGCTGTGGACATGACAACAGGGAACTCGGGACAGCTAGTCACCCTAGGTGGATGCTATGTTGATTGGCATGAGAGCAGATGGAGAGCCATCAAACACTCCATTGCACCCTAATCTTCATATACCCCAGAACACAGAAAAGATTCCAAAAGGTTCTCCAGCTGTCTTTCACAACACTGAGGTTGGCAAAGATGGTTCATGGCTGCAGACCACGTTTGATCTGGCACAGGATGTTCCACATAAAGTGAGATAGTTAAATCACTTTATAGCTCATGGCCATATTTTCTGATCAGAAACCCACTGAGATTCTGGCCCACACAATTCAGACTCCAGCCTTGCAGAGTGGAGAAGAGGAAAGGGTAAGACTGAAGAAGAAAGAAGAACACCTATTTGAATTAATTATTACTTCTGTTTTGTGGATGAGGAAACTAAAGTTCAGAGTGGTGAAGCCACTTGCCCAAGCTCACACAGTAAATTCTACAAGTAGGACAGGATCCCTGCCCTGCCTGATCCTATAGATCTGGATCTTACATACTACCCGACTCTTCTTTCAAGGAGCCTTCAGGGAAGGCTAGAGTCCAGACTAGGGCCCCCATTCATGCTCCCATAGTGCAGAGCACTTTTCTTTCCTAATACTCAATACACTTGTCTGCCTAATCTGCATCTGCCTCCTCTCTTCGTTCAGGCTGTTTAACTGCTGCTCACACTCACAGAGGGATTTGTGTCTGTCTATATCTCCCCAAAGATCACTTTTCTCAGGTCTAATTCTGGAGCTGCAGGGAAGAGTTTCATTGGCCCAAGATTTCCAATCCTGAGCTTGGTAAGACTGGGTAAGAACAGCTGTTGGATGGGTGTTACCACCACACTAGCTGCTGGCCCAAAAGTGTAGAATGGTTCACATGCAACAAATTTATTTCTGTTCCATGTCAAAGTCCAGGGAGGTTGTTCTTGATCTACATGGGTAATTTCCCTCAACCCAGTAGTTTGGGGACTCTGATGACACCAATGTTTGTCCCCCAAATCTTTTAAGGTCATCTCCATCTCCAAGAACTAGAAGGAGGAAACAGCAGGCGGAAGCACAGTGGAGGGTTTTGTGGCCCCACCTTGAATCTTCACATGCAGCTCTGGTTCCTGGGCTATTTAGCACTCTATGGTGTGGCCAAACTGACCTCCAGGAAAGCTGGCAAATGCACCAGCCTGGGTGGAAGAGGGGTTTTTGTTAATGGTTTCTTCCCCTGAAGGTGGGCAGTTCCCACAGGACAGTGAAGTGATTGGTTCCCCACACACACCATCCCTCCCAGCCAGTCACACCTGATGACCTAGAGAACTCCCTGGGGAGTTGCCCACAGTTTCTGAAGTGTCACTCATTCCAGCTACATGCAGATTCTCCACTTAGAGGCCATCTCCTTCCTGGCCATGCTGAGCCTGCAGGTGTGTAAAGGTGGCCACTCTGCCTTGAACAAGCATCTATCTCTCCCAACTCTCCTTGGAGACACACCCATGCTCTTGGTACTTAGTGATACAAGCCAGGCAGTTCACAATTGCCACATCATGGCACCAGCCTCAGTGTCCATCAACAGATGAACAGATAAGATTAAGACAGTGTGGTATGTAGGCACAGTGGAGTTTTACTCAGCAGAAACCAAGGACAACATGATTTGCAGCAAAATGGATGGAACTGGAGAGTTTCATGTTAAGTGAAGTAATCCAGATTAGGAAGGTCAAGGGTCAGGTTTCCTCTCATATGTGGAAGCAAGAGAGAAAAAAGGGACGAGTGGATGTCATGAAGAGAAGGGACCAGGAGAGTACAGAAGGGGCCTCAGGGGAAGGAGGAGAGTGGAAGGGGAGGGATGGGGGAGGAACTCGGCCAGACCACACTGTGTGCAAGCAAGAATGTGCCACAGTGAGTCTCACTATTGTGCAAGATCACAATGGACCAATAAAATGTTTTCAAAATAATTTTTTCCTAAAAATGTATATAATGTTGAGGCATAAAGTTTCAAAATATAATTGATTTTATCATACTTGGTTCACCTTTCCACAATAGGGAAATAGAATTTACATGATTACACTCACCAAATTCATTCTTTGCAGTTATTAAAAATTAAATTTCCATCAAGAACCTCCTACCAAAACAACATGAGCCCAACATTGAGCACCTGAGCTCATCCAATGTTCACTCCCAGGCCTCTGAAGACTTGTATTCAAGTCAGATGTAGAAAAAGAGCCACAGATTTGCACAAACTCACTTCCACCCATCGCAGAATGAATATTTATTGCACGACTTCTGATCCAGGCATCCTGCTGCATACAGTGTGCTAAAGAAATCACAGAGTATGGAGAATGCAAAAATACACTTCTTTATTAAGCATTCAGCTACCAAAAACAGTATTTAGCTCACAAGGCTCTGTTCACATACTTGCAATGCTTCTGTTTCCTCTGGATAGTTAAACTGATAGCCACTAGCACATCCTCCTTGACCACACAATGGGTTTTGCAGTGGGCTTGCCACACCTGCCTGCAAGGTGCTCTGATGGGATCTGCCTCCCTGTCACACTCTTCTGCCCATCCCCTGTTCTCTGGCCCCTTCCCTGGCACACCTGCTCTTTGACAGGTTGCATTTGTCCCCCTGGATCCCACACATGAGACACATTATGACACTGTCCTTCCGAGCTGTGTTCCTTTTGCTTAACATCATGTCCTCCAGCTTCATCCATCTTCCTGCAGGTGTCCTCTCTCCCTGTTCTTTGTGGCTAAACCCTTGTGCTCACATCTACAGTCATCTGCTGGGAGGCAGGCAGGTCCATTCCACAACTTGGACTTTTTAAATTTTTGCCTCTTCTAATACTTCAGGTTACCTGGTTTCAGTACAGTTCAAAGAAATCTCAAGGTAGAATTCAGTTATTACCTAGTTCTTCAAAACTAAATGAATGATGCTAGTGACATATGTTGATATTATACAATCTAAATCCCCAAAAGGAGATCTGGGTCTGATCCTGCTGTCAGATGCACACTGAAAGGCTATTCTTCCACAGCTTTCCTGTTCGAAGCCACCTCCTAATTCTCTAGTTAACACTACAGCCACTTTGTTGTTGGCTGGGAGTGAATCCCCAGACCAGGGCTCATCATATGGGGGCAGCTTTGTTCCCCAGGGTAATGTCAGAAGAGAGTTTTGGTTGTCATGACTGCTAAGAACTGTCTTCTGCATCTAGTCAAAAGAGAATTGCTTATTTGGAAGCAAATAATGCAAAAAAAAGCTCCTTCCAAATAAGCAATTATCCAGCCTGAACTATTGATACTGCAGAGATTTGGAAGTAACATTAGAAGAAGGCAAAGAGCAATTAATTTACCATCTTTCTAATTTTTTTCCAGTCTAAATATGTTTATTGATGAGCTGATAAAATAAAGTAAGAAACACCATAAGATAGGAGATATTCTTATGTGGGCTGACATGGAAACCTGTTCAGGGCATATTATTATTTTAAATTTTTTTAGTTGTCAGTGAACTTTTATTTATATTCAGTAGTGAGAATTGTACCTGGTGCCTCACACATGCTAGGCAAGCACTCTACCACTGAGCTATGACCCCAACCCCAGGGCATATTATTAATTGAAGAAAAGCAAGTTGCAGAACAGCATGTATTCTTAGATTACATGTATCTTTTTAAAACAAATGCATAAATCATATTCATACATATACAGGTACCAAAAATTCTGGAGAACAACAGATTAGTCCTGGGGAGGTGTCGCTGGCCAGGTAGAAAAGAGAGAGTTCTCTTTTCACTTTATTTACTTTATGCATTGTGTGAAGGTACCCTTTCAAGCAATAAGTCTGTATACTATCTTTTCCATTTTTGCCTCCATGAAGTTTGTAGTCCAGGGAGTCCTGATGGACACTCACACACACATCACCTGTGACACAGCACATGGCCTGTTAGAGGCAAGTCAGGTGCTAAGCAGAGCAAGCGAGGCACAGTCCATCCACAGCCCGAATAAGAAAGGGGTTTAGAAAGAAGGATAAGACGAGAAGGATCTAGAAGAAAAGACCAGAGATCAGAGAGTCAGGGAGGAAAGAAGGCAGCCTTGGCATGGAGGAGGAAGATGTTGAATACAGAAGCCAGAGCCCAACAGCTGGCCTGTTTCCATTGTCCATTTATAACTTGGACGAGAGAGCAGAAGCAACAAGTGGAAACAAGCACCAGTACCCATTGCCTGCCTAGGAAGGTTGGATTTTTTTGCGAATTTTATTCATGTAAGTTTGACATTGCACAGTATAAAAAGCTGACCTGAATGCACACATCTCAAAAAAATGTGAATGTCCCCTAATTTTAACTTTTCCAGGGGAATCACATAATCCCAAAGCTAGAAGGGGGAGAAGGTCACAGCCTGGTTACATTGTTGCCATGATCAGATGATATTTGAGCTCATTAAACAATAAAGGCCACAATCCTTTGTCCCTGACCCCAAAACAAACATCAAACCACCAAATTTCAGTTTATTTCAAATTTCCCCAAATAGATCATGGTGACTCTTGCCTGTTATTTTAACATGGACAGCCATTATAATTTAAAATGATTTTGAAATATTCCTCAGATAAAGTCAAGTGATGGTGATGTGTTTATTAGTGTGCTGTAAAACACACCCCAGAACTAATAACTTTGGAAAAGCAATTAGAAAAGGAAGATGAAAACAAATAATGCCAGGCCATTGCCATGGTGTGCTAGGCCATCTGGGTGTACTTGCTAAGACGTGTGAAAAAGGATGCTAGGAGACAGGGCAATCTCTAACCCAGGTATACACACAGGTTCAAGGAAGGTGGGGACAGTGGCAGTGACTGCCCCAGGATTTCTCCTGACACTATGTCCCTAGACAATGTGTCTCCTGAAAAGGGAGATGACTGCCTCTGCACTACAGGAATTCAGCCCCATTTCTGTTTTCCGTATGGACTCTGTGGACCTGGAGTGCTGCTTTGTGAGCTGACTCCAGACCCCAGTTCCAGCCTCCCAGGCAAGGTGGCAATATCTGGAGGAAGAGAATTCACAATTCTCCCTCTCAGCAAAAAATGTCTTTCCAACACTTCATTGCACCATGAATGTGGGTGCAAGTCCCTGTTCTTTCTATGGAAATAGAAGCCAAAATAGGCAAGTCCAGACTTTTTGTGGTTAGGGCGAAAGGGTGGCACTAGTCTAATCACTGTGCAGCCATACCAGGAGCCGTGGACATACAAACCAGTTCTCAGCCCCCAGCTGAGAAGCAGGGAGGAGCTGAATCAGCTGCAGTCAGAAGGAGTGGGTGTCTCTTCAGTGAACCAGTTATGAGAACTTCCCTGTTTCCTCCTGCATGGCAGAGGGCAGGGGAGGTCACAAGGAGGAAAGGAGAAATTATTACCTCAGAAATTAACCAAAACTTCAGCTTGCCTAGAGACCAGCTAGGAGTTCTGCAAGGTCCCGAAGCTCCATGAAGACTCTTGACACCAGAGAGTTTTGGCACCCTTTAAGAGAGTCAAACATGGCTCTTCCCCTTGCCCTCCTCCCTGTACCCCAGTCCCTTGCTCTGCTCTTGAGGTTTTTCTCCTGTCCATTGGTTGGGTTTTAATTGGTGCTGTATACTTACACATGAACCTGGGATTTGTTGTGATCTGTCCATACATGTACATGGTCAGTTTCATCCTGCAGCTCCTCCCCCTGCCACCCTGCACCCTCCACCTCCTTCCTGTACTTCACTGCCTTCCCTTCTATTTCACAAGGTCCCCCAGTTTTTTAATCGTTTCACAAATATTTGCACTGGGCTTACCGTTCTGGTGTGGGTAGTGGAGCGAGACATCTCTGTGCTTTCAGTTTCACCCTTCTACACCCCACTAAACCACTTCTTGTATTCCATTCGCACCTAGAAGTTTGAGAAATATAGAAGTTGGTGGTGCAAACGGAGTGTAGCCCAAGAGAAAGAGCTCTAAAATGGGAAACTGAAGATCCAGATGCCAAGCCTGACTCTTGGTCACTCCTTGGTTGGCTTTCTGTATGATGTCTGCCCTGCTCTGGTTGACTCATCTTAGTGAAACTCAACTCCTTCCATTATAAAAAGTTGAGGTCATCAGATACCATAAGAACTTGATGTATGATGATGATGAGGTAATAATGAGGGTGGTGATAGTGGTGTTGAGGAGGATATTGAAGGTGAAAATGAAGGTAATTAAGGTGATGATGATGGTGAAGGTGACGGTTATAGTAGTGATGGTGAAATAGAAGGGAAGTCAGTGAAGTAGAGGAAGGAGGTGGAGGGTGCAGGGTGGCAGGGGCAGGATGATGGTGATGATGGTAATCATCATGATGGTAATGGTATGATGGTGACGATGATGATGGTGTTGATGGTGATGGTGGTGATAATGGTGAGGGTGGTGATAGTGATGGCGATTTTGGTAATAGTGATGGTGATGATGTTGATAGTGATGGTGATTATGGTAATAGTGATGGTGATGGTGGTGATGTTGAAGGTGATGGTGCTGATGATGGTGATGGTGATGATAGTTATGGTGGTGATGGGGATCCACAACAGTTAGAGGTATGCATCACTAATTTGCAGTTGAGAAAATTATGGCTCACAGAGAGCAGGCATGCTGCCCAACGTTACACAGCAACCTCTCAGTAGTAGATCTGGGATTAGTGGTGAAGTCTCTGAGCTTGTGGCAGATTTACCAAATATTCCACTGTCCCTCCTCATTACAGGAGGAGTATTCATCCCCTCCCCGGCGAACTCAAGAATGAACATGCAGTTTCCTTTGAGAAATGAAATGGCAGCAGAACTGATGTGTATCACAGTTAAGCAGAAGTATTAAGCAGGGTAATCTGGTTTTGGTCATGATCTCTTTTCCCTCTGTCATGATACCAACAATATTCTAGGTCAGGAGCCATACCATAGCCTGAATCTCTGAGTGAGGACCATGTAGATCAAGCCATATTCATGCAGCATAAACAAGAAATAAAACTTTATCACTGTTAGCCACTGAACCTGGGGGAATTTTTAGGAAAGGATTATTTATTAATGCAGCATAATCTACCTTACCCTGACCGACACATGTTCTTAAGAGATATGTCATGATGCTAACTGGGTGAAACCCAAAGAACACAGCAGGCTCAAGGAGACCCTAAACTCCCTTCTCAAATAGAAGGCAACATCTAAGTACCAATACAAAAGGCTGAAAAGGGCAAGAACATATGCAGCCATTCAATAAGATGGTGGAGCTGGGAAGACAAACACTCAGTCTTACCTGGCAATTAAGGAGGCAATGAACCACGAAGAGCAAAACCCCCTGAAGGACATTGATGATGGTGAACAAGTAGGCAATGACCAATGCAACCGTCTGCCCTACTTCTTCAACCATGAAAAAACCAAGGCCCCAGGAACATCCGAGGACAAACAGCTGAGCAAAGGCTTTAAATGTCATGACCCTGGGGAAAAGAGCAGTATTAACGGCAGCTTAATGGAACACTGTGAGTTTGTTAGTACAGGGCCTTCTTGAGCCTGATAACAACCTACAGTTAGTGTTTGACACGAGGTCTACCCTGCCTGACAATCAGGCAGGACCCATCCTCTCAAACACTTCTGCTAAGAATGATGCTTTCTCCCAAACTTCACTTGCACATGCACATGTACGGAGTGGGGAAACATCAAGAAGAGGGAGACTGACCCTCCAGGACTGAGGAAATGGAGGACAAGGGATATAAGTTGGTCTGGTAAGTGAATGAGACCAAAGTCAAGCCAGAGTTTGGACAGATATTCCTGCTAGTTCTACACATATCACTACCACTCTTGGAGAAAATGGACAGTTAGCTCGTTGGTTCATATTGTTAGGGGGAGGAATAACATCCACCTCATCAGCTAGAGCTTATTGGCAAAGAGCTTATTATGCTTAAGAATTTAGATGGCACCACTGAGGACAGAGTTTCTACAATCAAGGATAGTGGATTCCAGAAGTCAGTGGACTCGCAGAAGCTAGAAAAAGGATAATATTGATACTCTTTCTAACAATTCAATATGAAGAATGTTATACCAAGAGACATTCAATGAATGCTTCTTGAATAAAGAAGTGAAACAATGGATCAAGTTACCTGAAATCATGGTGTTTTCATGGTGCTTGCTTCTTTTTCTGGGGGTGTAGTCTGTGCTTGAAACTAGAGATTTGCTTGTGCTAGACAAGGCTCTACCATTGAAACACACCCACAGCCCAGTTTGTCCTTCTTTAAGTTGTCCCTCTTTGTCAGATAGAAGAAGAAT
The DNA here is from genome assembly GCA_020662805.1 of Glaucomys volans. Taxonomy (NCBI): domain Eukaryota; kingdom Metazoa; phylum Chordata; class Mammalia; order Rodentia; family Sciuridae; genus Glaucomys; species Glaucomys volans. The sequence continues at coordinate 84,037 of JAJEJO010046907.1, forward strand.
GTCTGTCTCTTTTGTCTGGGAAGAAACCCAGGGCCTCTGCCTGCTAGGCTGGCACACTATCACTGAGCTACATGTCCAGCCACATGTCATGTTTTTGAATGAAATTGCTCTTTCTCAGGCAGGTTGGTCCTGTAGGACAAATCTGTGGCTATTACCAATTCCAGTGTCTTCTTACTTGGTGTCCTGAATGGTAGAGACTTCCTTATTTAGGGAGGAAAGTTTGCTTCTCAAAATCCACATAATTTGGAAGTAGAACACCAAGTTTATCTGTGGAAAAGGCATGGAAAAAAAAGACTTGGAATTTTCTTTCAATTCCATTTCAAACAACCCAACTTGAGTTGAATCTGAGAATCTGTCCCCAAAGGACACCAGCTTTGTAAGGTCAGCAGGGACACACTCAGGCCCACCATGTGCAGCACAGGGTATGGTACTATAGCACTTGGCTTGTCCTGTAGCACTTGGCTGGCATGGTGGCCAACAGGTGTAATCAGGACACTCCTGGCAAACAGGAGGCTGGGTTCCTCTGTGCAGAGTAAGCACTCACTGAATTTTTTTGAATGAATGAATGCAGGGCTTTTTATTCTGGCCCCAGCAAAGGGCTACATTATTCCAAGAACAACCGTTACACTAGGGGAAAAGATGAAAGGTCAACAATATTGTCAGAAGCAGAGTTTGGCCACACTGAGCTGTATTTTCCTGTCTTTATCTCATTTCTACTTTAACAGATAAGAAACACTCTCTGTGCCAGGTCAACCCAGGGCCAGCACACCCATAAATAACTATTGCCTGCCAAGATTATGACAGCCACTGGTCCCATGAAGCTCCAGGTGAATCCTGTATCAAGACTGAGCCAGGAGCTGTGGAGCAAAAGACAAGCATTAACTGGGCTTCCTCCAGAGGGGAGGTTGCATACAGGCTCCTGGAGCAAGATCCAAGCAACACAAGGAGCCACTGAATTCAGACCTCAGGCTCTACACACTGACGTCAATTGACACAAGCTGTGTGCACCAAGTCTTGGTTTCCCTAAGTGTAAAGTGCAACTAATCAAAGCTCTGGGAGATTAGGTGACTCATATAGCTGTGCACTAAGGACTGAAGTCAGGTAATGCCAGTGCTCCAAGTTTGCCTTTCTTAAATACTGTATTGGCTATTCTGGATCTTCTTTCTCTTCCATGTAAATAATTCACCAATATTCAAAAATAATTTTGTGGGCTTTTGATTGGGAATGTGTCAGATCTATAGACTAAGGTCGGAAGCCCTGAAGTCATGAGAGTATTGAATCTCCCTGTCCATGAACATGGAATACCCTCTACATTTATTTCAATCTTCTTTGATTTCTCTCACTAGAGTTTTGTAGTTTTCTCACACAGAACATGTAGGAAAAGATGAAATGTAATCATGTGTGTGAAGCTTTTGGAGGTGGCTCATGGCAAAGGGCTCACTCAAAGTAGTTACTATGAGAACAATGACTGTCATGATGAGAAAGAGCAAAAAACAATAATAAAACTATAGCCATAAAAGCAATCAACATTAACTGAATGTTCCATATACAAGGTGCTCGATCCTCAACCACTGGGTTTCTGTCAAGACTAATGTTGTTAAAGGTAGTATAATTTATTCTAGAAGGAGATCTGGAAGTATGAATCTGTTGAAAGTAACAAGCCTCAGCTAAGAGGGGGCAGAAAAGCTTCCACATCTATGTTCTAGCACAAGGCTTGCAAACTACAGGCCATTGGCCTAACCTACACTATCACTTGTTTTATTGAAACACAGCTGCCCTAATTCTTCTGCATATTGTCAATGGTTGCTTTCACAGTAAAAATGCAACACTAAGTAGTTGCCACAGTGACCATAGGACCTGTGGAGCCAAAAATAGTTACCATCAGTCCCTTTAGGGGAAAGTTCATCACCTTCTGCTCTTCCCTACCAGTTGGTCTCCTGGATCATCTGGCAGCATACAGGGTTCAAGTTAGAGGAAGGGTATCTCCTTGAACTTAAGAGGAACAACAATGTACTTGATATGTCACTGCATGCACAACCACTTCCTAACACAAGCAGCACCACCAGAATGTCAGCTTCTCCAAGAAATTGTCCTGCAAAAAGCTTTGCAAACTTCTCCAGTGAGGCAGCAAAGCAGGGATGCTAAAGGCACTGCCTTGGAATTCTGGCCTGCTTCCTTTATAACTCTGACCTTGGGAAAGAGCATGAAGTGCAGTAAGCCCCAGACGCCTGTGCATGACATAGTAAACTGCCAAGTTCATGTCCAGTCATGGTGAGAATGACATGAGCTACGGCATACAGGAAGCATGATCTCTAATACATCACTAGCCTTTGACAATTGTGACAGTTGTTATTCTTCATGGTTTGAAAATGAATCTCAACCCATTCCACCTATCTTTCAAAATCCTAAAACCATGTAACCCTTAGGTTCTTAATGTGGAGCCATGGAATTGCTTTACCTGTCCCTAAATTTCCAGAAGTTGTATCCAAATTTTTGTATGCATATAAATTTGGGCAATGGAGCTTTGTTTTCACCACAGTTATCAATGGTATCCAACCCCAAAGATGAAGAGAACAATCATTCTAGGAATTTCCAAAATCAAACATCAGTGGAGCTTAAAGAAGGACTGGCAATTCACCATTTTGATTTCAAAGCACACGTGGACTGCAAAAACCATCTCCACCACAAACACCCATCATGCTTACTGAGTGTCTGTGCCATAACGTTTGCGTCCAACTATTGCAGACACAGTGACAATCACAGCTGGGATGCCGTAGCCCAGGGGGTACATGAACCTCCTCTTGAATCTTCCTGTACTGGTGTAGTTGGCCACTTTGAGGTTCCTGACGGTGAGGAAGAGGTGAATTCCTTCCAGGAGCATCCAGATGAAGGACGCCAAATAGAGAGAGTGCAATATCCCTGCAATGATGGAGCACAGCAGCTGGAAGGGAGAGAAGAGCTGGGTGTGACCGCTGACAGGCTGCACTTGCCTGTCCTTAGCACTATCCACTCCCTGGTTGCTGGCCAGGAATGGAATCTCAGTTTGAACACCTGTGTAATATAATTCCTGGGAACTTCTGTCATTGAAATTTGCTATCTGAATGCCCACAGCAGGCCAGAAGCACCAAGGAACAAATGCCCTGGGGCAGCCCCACCTGCATAATGGAAGAGATTTTGCCAATAAACACTCTAGTGCCCTGATACTCTGGGTGGGAGAATGAAGACATGTGCCCTACACACTGCCCCCTGGAAGTCCTCCTGGAATTACCCTCCAGTGGCCACAATGGAAACTCTCACATTGTCTGCTATCTGTCCATCTCCAGGTCATTTCCCTTCCCAGGACAACGTAGCCTAGATCAGTTCCAAATAAACAACTCACACTCAAATTCCCACTGCAGGATCTGTCTTCAGCATGGAATGTTAGTGACCCAAGGAGAGCCAGCATGCACCCTTCATTGGAGCAGTCTTGGTATGAGTAAGTGAATATTCTGGGTAATCTTATTTCACATTCCACAGATGGGGAATGTCATCAGCATTCATAAAAATAGACACTGATAAATTTCAAAGTGTGTGTCTACTTCTGGTCTAAAAACATCTGAAGTACCACACTTTTGAAAGCACTTTACTAAACTAATTTATACATACATATGAATTACATATATAAACAGCCTTTGTGGGACACTTATCCAAATTGTAGCACCTAGGACAGTAGGTGCTTTTCTGCTTGAATGACAATCATATATGTTCAAAAAGGCAAGGGAAACCATGGTGAGCATGATAAGGAGAGAAATGGAAGACACCGTGGAGAACCAATACCATCCACTTCACAGTTCCCTGACAACTCAGTGCTTAATGAGAGGCTCAAATAATTTTTTCCCTCATTTACTGACTTCATTTTTCACCTTTGTGTCAATTTGCCTGAGCCACACTGCCCAAATTTAGGACCAACATTTTTCTAGATGTTTCTGTGAATGTTTTCAGATGGGATTACCATTTAAATTGTGGACCATGAAAAGGGCAATTGGCCCCCAACGGTGTGGGTGGGCCTCATCGTGTTAGTTTAAGGCACAAGTACAACACAGTCTGAGGTGCCCCAAGGCCAGAGAGAATCTGCTAGCAGGCAGCCTTCAGACCAGGACTGTGAGAGGCTCTTGTGTGCTTCTCCAGCCTCGTGGCACACCCTGTGAATTTTGGATTTGATAGCCTCCATAATCCCATGACCTCATTCCTTAAACCACATCCCTCCCTCTCTACTCCCTTATGCACATTCTACAGCGTCCATTTCCTGGAGAACATTGGCCACCATAACTTCCTAATTACCACGTCCAAAAGACTCTCTACTTGACCTCTGGGAAGAGTTTGGCAAGCACTGTTGACACCTTCTGTTCAGGAATTCTCCTAAAACCGCTTCTCTGTGAATATTATGGTGTAGTTTCCTCTTCTGCATTTTTAACTGTCAGTCTTCCACGGGGCTCCAGCTTGGATCCACTTCCCAGTGCCCCGTGCACCCTGAGCTTATGAATGCCTGTCCAGAACTGCCTCCTTCATGGAGGAGACTCTGATGTCACTCACACACCTGTCTCTCCAGTGCTTGAGATGCCTGTCCCCAGTTGTCCACCATGTGTCTTGACACCTGCATCCACCCAGCACACCTCACTAGCAAATGCAAACTGGCCTTCATCATCTTAATTTTGTTTTATTTTGGGCTGGATGTGATCACTGCAGGTCTGTGGGTACAATGCCTATGTGTGTAATGGTCAAAGGTCACCATGTCTGGGTGAAGAGCACATCCCTCGCCTCACATGTGCATGTATCTGTGGGTGCTGGATGCCCTCTCCTCCTGTTATTTTAAATGTACTCTGTGCTAGTTACGGTCACCCTGCTGTGCAGTATCACACTGGGACCCATGCTCCCAACTCCATCTACCCACAGCAGGGTGTTCTCTGCCCTCAGTCCTTCTGGTGTAGCTTAGCAAATGACATCACCGACTGCCCAACCAGTCTCCCAAGCCAAAAGTCTCAGACACTGCTATTTCTGCTCTCTTCCAAACATGCCACTGCCACATGCACGTGAGGCCCTGAGTCCTACCAATGTCACTTGGTGTTTCTCCAGTCTGACTCACTTCCCCCAGCCCGGTTCCCACTCCAACTTCTCACAAGCCAGCCATGCCCCTCAGTGTTCTTTCTGCTGCTAGATCCCTCCCACCCAGCTTCCCTTCACTTTCCCTGTGGGTCAAAAGGTAGGCCCAGTCCATTGCCTGTAGTAGGACCCAAGAAGCCTGGCCTCTGGCTCTGGGCCAGCTCTGGCTGGCCATCTGTTTGTGTAGCTCAGGTTCCTGGCACACTCCAGGCATGTGGGCTGACTGTCGTTCAGCAGCCCTGGTGCTCCAGTGGTGGGTGAAGCTGTGCCACCAGGAACTACAGGGCACAGAGCCAGAGGCAGGCACAGTTGGGCCCTTTTCAGAAGTTTGCCAACCTGGAAGATGAAGGCTGATCATTGCCTTTCTGTCTTTGGTGCCATCTCCATCCACTCCCCAATATTCTCCCCAGAGGTTCATCTGGATGCTAGTTCAAACTGGTCAGGCAATAGCCTCCCGGAGAGGGTGGCCAGAGTTAGTAAGGAAGCCACAGTGGACCAGTGGGACCCAAGAGGGGAGCCGAACCACATGCCCTCAATTCCTATGCTCACATGCCTCAGAGCCTTCGGTCCATGGTTTCTTCTACCTGGAAGCCTTTCTACCTCTCCTTGACCAGTGAGCCCATTTACCCTTGAGAGCCATAACACAGGTGTCCTCTGAAAAGTGTCTCAGAGTCTCTGGCTGGTGGTATACGTGTAGGAGGCTCCATGACTTACACATGAGAGCCAGACCCACCTGCACTTCACAGGTCACACCCAGTTTGAAGAACCTACAGGCTCTCAGCCACTCCAGCATTCAAAAGGGAGTAGTTTGCTATGGTTGCACCATTGGTACTGAATCAATATCCCCCCTCCCTCCCTCTCCTTCCTTCTCCTCCTCCTCCTCCTCTTCTTTTTCTATTTTCTTCTCTCTCTCTTTTCTTTTCCACCCTCCCTCTCTCTTTTGCACTAAAGAATGTGCATTTCAAAAGCAGGGTACTCCCAGGGATGGTGGCACAAGCCTGTAATCCCAGAGGCTGAGGCAGGAGGATCACAAGTTTAAGACCAGCCTTAGAAATTTAGCAAAATCTTGTCTCAAAATTAAAAATAGAAAGGGCTGGGAATATATCATATTGGTACAGCAACATAGGTTCAATCCCAGTGCCAAAGGGGGTGAAAAAAGAGCAGGGTCTTATTATCTTATTTCCATTGGCCATATTAAGTTGCATGCCTCAACCTCAGTGCAAAGGACCCTGGGAATGGCTGTCAGTCTTCTTCAATGTCCTCCACACCTGGCAAATTCATCCACCTGATTGCCACTGAGTCATCTTATCCCCACAGGTGGCTTCCTCAAAACCCACAGGGCAGATTACTGAGGCCCCACATCACCCTGCACAGTGGTGGTCCTCCAGCCTGCCTCACACCTTCTAGGCTGTGGGCTCCCTCCTCACAAGGGGGCTCAACAGGCGCCTGTCACATGGGGTTCTAGGAACATCAGTGAATGAGTGAATCCAGTGAGAGGTGGGCAGGTGATTGAGTGGCAAAGCAGAGGTAACACTACAGAGCATGATGTAGTCCAGATGTTCTCAAGGTGACTAGGGAAACTCCGTCTTAACTAGAATATCCTCTTTATAGCTTTTAAATGCATTCTTTAAAAATCTTATAGGAGTTGTACCTACCACTATGGGTGAACTCTGATCTAATCACCTGTGACTGTGAATGCATATCGTTGTGAAAATACCCTCTGAACACTGTTTTTGTAAGGTTCACATAGAAAATATTTAATGCTTTTCAGGTCCATCTCTACAATATTCAAACAAAAGGGTACAGTGGCTGGGTTTAAATAGAAGTGACATTACAGAACAGAGGGCAGGCCAGCTTTACCCGAAGGCTCTCTTTTTCCAAATTCTCCCTATATTCAAATGAGGAAATTGAGGCCCAGAGAAGCTAAAACCTTGTCCAAGGTCACACAACTGTTAAAAATAAAGCTGTATTTGGACAAAAACTGTCTCCAGAAACTAATTATTCTTTTTTTAATTTATTTTAAGTGATAAATGACTAAGCATATATACTTATCCTATGTAACAGGATGTTTTGCTATATGTATACATTGCAGAAGGATTAAATTCATTGACATGTCCACCACTTCACAAGTTTACCATCTTAACTGCAGTGTTGATCTTCCCAGGAAAAGTAAGTGGTGCTTTGAAACCTTTCAGTTGGGGGATCCCAGTCTGTGGGTTAAAAGCAGCCTAGATCCTGTAGTTCTGGGCCTTCCTGATGGTTACCAGAATGCCAATGAGCATGGTGAACAAGGCCAGCACTGGCCTTCTGCATGGTCCTTGGGCTGGGTCCGTGCTGGCCCTATGCCTAGTTCCCACTGCAGAGGGGAAGTTCAGAAGGGGAAGTCAGAGCAGAGGTGCTGACAACATGATGGCTGCTGAGAACAGAAACCTGTCACAACTTGGAAATGCCCAAGAAGCAGCTTCAAGTCCTCCCACATCCAGAACAAGAGCATTTGGCAGGCGGGGCTGTGTCTGTCCCTCAGCTCAGCTCAGCTTAGCCTCAGTCCATTCCAGGTTGCCATAGCAGAACCCCTCAGTGACGATCAGAGCAAACAGAAACATGGCTCATGGTTCTGGAAGAACTAAAGGCCTAGGTCTGGGCAAGGGCTTTCTGCTGCATTGCCCATGGCAGAAGGGGAAAGAGAGCAAGAGGGGTCAAACTTGCACTTTCATGAGGAGCCACTCTGTGGTAACAACATCAGTTCATTGACAGGGCAGTGCCCTCCTCTTATCAAATTTATTATTATTATTATTATTATTATTATTATTATTATTATTACTATTATTTCTTTTTATTATTTTTTTACGGTACTTAGTTATGGGCACAATGTGGCATCTCAATACATGTATGCAATGCATAATGGTAAGATCAGGGTAATTGGGCATTTCCCTCACCTCAGACATTTGTCATTTCTTGTGCTGGAAACATTCAAAATCCTATTACCAGTTTTGAAATATTCAATCATTTTCAATTACAGTTATTCTACTACATTGTAGGGCTCCACCCCTTAACAGCATGGCATTAGGGATTCAGTTTCCAAAAATTAAATTGGAGTGAAAACATTCAAACTATAACATAACCTTTCCATAATGTATGTTTCAAAATAAGATGCTGTGCACAATAAATGTTACCACTTTGTCAATTTTAAATAATTTTAAATAAATAAAATGGGAAAGTCATTTCACCAAGGTCATGCAGCAAGTGGGATGAGTAGGTGAGATCAGAGAGGCACAGCCACTGTCCTTCAGCATTTCCCTTGCTCCCCCACCCTTCATTCTAGAGCACAGATTTGTCTCTAGGAAGTAACTTCCCCATCAAGGACTACATTTCCCAGCACTCTTTGCAACTTTGTGCTACCATATGACTGGGCTCCAGCCAATAGAATATGAGAGGAGGTGATATGCAGCACTTCCTGGTGCAGTCCATATTAACCTCCCCCCTTGTACTCTGTCATGCTTTTTTCCCTTCCCCATTGGCTAAAATAGGAGAGACTACAGGGTGAGGTTGGAAACTAAATGGAAGATAACAGCCTCCATCCTGAGGGTGGACAGACACCCTGCAATCTATCTTCTCACCCTCTACTGATTGGGAAAGATTAACTAATACTGGGTTAAGCCTCTGACACTTTGGAGTTCAGTTGTTATGGCAGGTGAGGTCCTGCTATCTAACACCATCAGCAGGACACCCCATCACTCCATGGGCCTTCAGAAAGATGGTCTGAACAGAGGAGGAGAGAAGAAAGAGAAACACTTGTTCTCCCCAACACTGACGCTGCTTATGACTGTCTCTCCTTACTTTTCTTAGAATAAGACACTAGATTTGACTATGACAAGGAGGTTATTTGATTAAATCACCTACCTCAGGCTCCGTTCTGTTGATGCCTGTGAGGAAGAGGAAGTGGACCAGGAAGATGCAGAGAGAGAGAGCTGCAATTTGAATCTGGTACTGGTGTTCTGGATGGACCGGAACAGGAGGAAAGTGAGGGCTGCCAGGAGGAGGCAAGGCAGGAAGGCACCAGCCCCAAGTAGGTGATCACAGTCAGCACCAGATCCTCCTGTAGGCCATCCAAAAGGGGTGTGTTAGAGATTCCAACTCTGCTGTTATTTTCCTGACAGAGTCATATGGGCTTCCTAGTCCAGTCCCTGAAACAAGTGACTTAACCTAAGACTTGGTGTTTCAACTGCAAAATGGGAGAGTCAGGGCATTTGCCACACAGGACTGATAAAGAAGTGAAGTCACAGATGGGCACTGCCCAAAAGAGGTGTTGAACACAGGAACCCTGTGTGTCATTGTAAATTTCTTACTAGCCAAAATGAAACATAAAAAGAAACAGGTGAAACTGATGACACTATGAGTTTGGTGCCTCAGGTACACCATCTATGTCTCAAGTGTCTGCATGTGGCTGGTGGTCTTACCAGCAGCACAGCATGCAGCAGCAGTCTCAAGGGAGGCTGGCTGGGGATTGTCCCTATCTTGTTCTGTGTTGCACCCTCAATGCTCAGAGCAAGCACGGCACTCAAAGACAGCACTCAACAGACATCTGCCAAATGAATGAAATGAGGACGTGTATGTTTTTGTCCTATGGGAACTTAAAAGACCTAGGGGAAGAAGTGAATTGTTTCTTTCAACCTGAGATATCTCAGATTGGTTAGGATGTCCAGAGAGCTATGTTGTGTCATTGGTGACAGTTATTTGCCCCCCCCCCCAGCGTGACCAGGGGGGTTTGATTGTAAACCTCCTTTTTAGGGTAATAGATGCTTTCCAGCCCATATTCCCTTGGACCTCACCACCAGAGAGGCTGTCATGCCAACCTCCCAAGGAATTTCCTTGTTGGCCTGAGCTCACTCTGCCCATGCTAATGGACGTGTCTGCGGATTAATAGCCACTGAACTCAACTGGAAACAAATCACTACAGACAGCAGGTGTGTATTTATACCCCAACTTTCTCACCACTCCAGATGATGCTGAGGTGTGTGTTGCATGCTGACTCCTGGCTTCCCAGAGGGAGTAAGCTCTGGTGACCCACAGTGGCAACTGGCTTGGCAGTCTCTGCATTGCCTTCAATCCTCTCTCCATTCCATTTCCCAAGCCCCTCCTGGTGCTTCTAAGAATCACCTCTCATGGAAGCCACGTAACTCCTTATTATAGAACCTATTTCTAAGCTCTGCAGAAGATGAACCCAGAGCTTCCATTCAAGGGAACTTGGAGCCTTGGTACCTTGGGGGTCAGAGCCATGAAGATGGCAAAGCTGGACAGGTGGGAGCACTTACACATGGTGTGGCAATTGTTGCTGCCCACGTGGAAGCAGCCCTCGGTGGACCAGCTACCCCATCCTCCAATTCTTCCCAGTAGACACAGAGATACTTTCCTGTCTTACCACCAGGCTGGAAAGAGAAAAGCATGAACCTGGGTCTCTTTCTCATGTCATTATTCTGAAATTGTAGCTTCATCAAATGTACTAAGTTGGAAAGCAAATTAGAAAAACACCTTCAGAGTAATTCTACATTTATTCTCCCCTTCTATGGCCATCTCAGTGCCCAGGTCATTGACCCTTAAGAGATGCTTTCCCCCAGGACACTGGGTGAGAACAGAGAGATCAGAAGTGTCTCATTGACACACCCATCCTGCTCCTTCCTGCCTCCAGTGCCCACGGTCCTCAGGAAAGCTCATGTCCTGTGGTCTTCCTAGCTTCCCAGGTTCCTGCTGTGGAAGTCTCTGGGGGTCGTGGCATTTCTCTTCTCTTCCAGCTTTATTGAGATGTGACTGACAAGTAAGAATTTTATACACTTAACTTTTGTGATGTCCTTTGCTATATATGACACCACGATGTGCTTGCCACCATGGAGCTGATTAGCATATGGGTGCCCTCACACTTCCTTGCTGTGGAAAGGACCTGAAGTCTAGCTCTCTTGGGAAATTTCAGCTGTATGGCCCATTGCTCTTAGTTATATTTTCCATGCTCTGTGTTTCCAGATGAGGCACACGAGCTCCAGCCCTTGCTGTTCCTATAAATTTGAGTTAATTCTCATGGACCAACGCTTCCCCCTTCCCACATGGTTCCCTGGTGACCACCATTCCATGCTTGGTTCCTGTGATTTTGACTTTTTCTAGATTCCACATGTGAGATCATGCCACATCTATCATTTTGTGTCTGGTGCATTTTATTTAACACAATGTGCTCCAGGTTAAGGCATGCTGTTGCCAATGGCAGTTCCTTCCTTCCTGAGGCTGCACACCACTCCATCATGTAATGTTCACATGCACTCATCCACTTGTCTGCTGGGGACATGGATTGTTGCTACGTCTTGTCTGCTGGGACCAGTGCTGCCCTGAACATGGGGAGCAGAGGTCTCCCTAGGTGCTGAGCTAATCCCTCTGTGGATGGATCCAGTGCTGGCATTTCTGGATCCTGTCATGGTTCCATTTTAAACTGTCCTCATCCTGCCCCCACAATGAGTGTTCGATGCACATTCCCACCAGGGGTGTGCATGGGCTGCCTTTCCTCCACATCCTTGCCAGCACCCACTTTTAGGCTGGGGTTCTGCTCACCTGAGTGTGCTGAAAAATCAGGAACACAGGTTCAGATAGGGAGACCTTGTCTTTCAAACCGACAGTGCCACTCACAACAAGGGAGTTCAGCCTCACTCCCAGTTTCCCTCTTCTACCACTGAAAAAGGATCCGTTCAGGAAATTCCCAAGGGACCGATAAGTGATCAGAGCGACTAAGCTCTTGCCTGAGAAAACAGAAGAGAAGCGGTAGTAGGGGGTGTCCACAGTTGAAGGAGTCACTACCCAAGTGTCTGACGTCTGGTGTACAATGTACAATCAACCCTGCCCTTTGAAATTCCTTAAGTTGAACATGCAATATACTCAAAGAGGTGTGGAGTGCAGAGTTTGGGATCTGTAACACCAATGGCCACATAATGTGGCCATTGTTTTAATAGGCGTAAAACAAGTCCGTTGATGGGTCATACAGATACATGAGCCCTTAGGCATCAAAAGCAGAGTCACGTCAGGCAAAGTGGTGTACACCTGTAATCCCAGAAACTCGGGAGACTGAGGCGGGAGGAATGTGAGTTCAAAGCCAACCTCAGAAAGTTAGTGGGGCCGTGAGCAACTTAGTTAGACCCTGTCTCTGACCCTGTCTCTAAATAAAATATTTTAAAAGGGGCTGGGGAGGTGGCTCAGTGGCTACAGCCCTGGGTTTAATCCTTGGTACACAAACACAAAAAGATAAATAAAATAAAATAAAATACAATAAAATAAAATAAAATAAAATAAAATAAAGCAGCCATGAGGTGTGGTGCTCATGCTCAGAAGGGAAAGTGGGAGAAGGAAACCTCAACCCCATCTTCCATTCACCTCTGGGACATCTAACTCAATGGAAAGCCATGGTGGTGACTCCTCCCACTAGATGGGCTCCATCACTCTCCTTCCTTGTTGTCCCCTTACTTCTCTGGTCCTGTCCCCCTCTCTCCTTTCTGCCTCCCTGTTCGTGAACTGACAGTTTAATCCAATGTGTTCAAGACCCTCCGCAGCATGACTCCTAAGCTGGGATATCCATGGGCCACCTCCCACTTGGGGCCAAAGCCACCTGCCTCCTGTATCCTCATTCACTCCATGTTCAAAATCACTCATTTTCACCCCTCACCTCCCACACCCCCCAGCTCACAGTGAGGAGCAGAGACTAGATTAGCAGGGATCTCACTGTCACAGTAACCAGGTCTTTCTCTTTGAAATATTTTATATTCATCCCTGACCCATTTGCTCACCAGATTCCTATTAAGCATCTAGTGTATCCAGTCATTATGATACAGTGGAAAGCAGAATGAAGTCCAGCCCCCAGAGAGCTGGCATCACAGTGGGGAGATGGACAGTAAGCTCATGAATGTCTAGGAAGCTCTGACAGCACGGGTGCTTTGCCAGACCTACTGTGAGGGGGCAGGAGGCGTGTGGCAAAGGCCTGAGTTCAAATCCAGCCTGCCACCTGCTTCTGCAGATGGAGACTAAATGGCACAATCCCATCCCTTCACTGACGTGTCCATGGCTGTTTCTGCACTGCCATGATGGAGCCAAGCAGTAACAAAAAGGTCTCCTGTCCCTAAAAGCCTAAAATATCTGCTATCTGGTGCTTTCACAGAACAATGTGGTCGATCCATAGGACAGAGATAAACAAGGCATCTATTTTAAATTGTGCATTCAGAAAACACTTCTCAAAAGAAACAGTGGTGGAGGCAACAACCAGCCACCCCAGCCAGGAGTGAACTTGTCAGACCACCACCCAGACTCTGGCTCCACCAGTGCCTTTCAAGGAGGCGTGCCAACTGACCCCATCCTGACCTCAGCGCATGCTGTAACACACACACTCCTCAGGCCAGTGACTTCATCCCCCAGGATGCCTGGTCAGTGGTCAGGGAGATCTGTTCATCCACCAGGAAGATCTCTGCAACATTAGAACTTTGTGAGTCCCCCACCATTGGCCAGGTGCCCAGAAATGAGATAAAGCCCAGAATCCTCAGTCTGGAGGATGCTCAGACTCAGTACCTCCTGTGCTTTCTTTGAAGGCGCCAGTGCAGATGAGTTCCAAGGTGTTGTTCCCAGGTTCCAGCAGAGTCTTCTCTCCGCACCTCTGTGTTTCATAGACTGGAAATGGCAAGATGGTGACCTTGGTAGGCTTACTCTCATGCTTAGAAGCCTGCAGAAGCACCCACTTTGGGGGATTCCCTTTCATGCACTTTTCTCCATACCAAGGGAGGCTGGAAACGGGCAGGGAGCTGATTTATTTGTTCATCCCTCAGACTTATACTTTGGTAGAAGCACACTGCTCCTGAAGGGTTTTTTTGTGTGGAGGATCTGTCACCCTGGGAGCTGAAAAAGTCCACAATTCATGGACACTCACTGTGCCTGCTCCCAAAGCCCTTTACAGTGGCCATTGTATTCTTCAACTAAATCAAACCTGGTTTTTTCACCCTTTCTTGGAGAATCGGAACTCTAATTCGGTATGAATAGTTCCACACGCTGAAGTAAGTGGGTAGCCTCTTTTGCAAATTCCTTTTGACTTCTATTTTGCCTCAGATCTTCCTTTTAAAGAAATAAAGCTATTTAGACTCTCACCAAAACTTAAGAAACCAGGAATATGCTATATCTGCTTGGGCGAGCCCAGAAGGCAACCACATTTGCTGATCTGCTAGGAGGTGGGTGGGGCACTCTCCATGTGTGACTCAGGTCTTTGGAGGGCAGCTGAGGCACTGTGAACCTGGCAGTTTCTCCATCTTTCAGGACATCTGGACCTGCACAGTTCTTGGTTTGGGGAGGCTGCCCTGGGTGCCCTGGTATCCTTGGTTTCCATCACCTAGATGCCAGGAGTCACCTCCCAACACTGTGACAATGAAGAGTACCTCCATACATCCCAGAGGCCCCTGGGACAGAGGGAAGCATGGCCCCTGTGAGACCTGCTCCACCCTGACAGCCTCAGGGTATTCTCTGCAGGACAATGTGGTAAGACTGACCAGAACCCAGACCTCACCCCATTCACCCAAACATTGCCCTGTGAGCTTGTACCTTCATCCTTGGGTCCTGGCAAAGAAAAGTAGCCTTTAGATGGGACACAGGAGAAAGCACCCTGGCTCATAAACCTTCAGAAGAATGCACTCAGACCCAGTACCTCCTGTGCTTTCCTTGAAGGCACCAGTGCTGTTGAGGTTCATGGTGTTGTTCCCAGCTTCCAGCAGAATCTTCTTCCCGCACCCCTGGGTTTCATAGACTGGAAATGGCAAGACAGCGAACTTGGTGGGCTTACACTTGTGCTCAGAAGCTTGTTGAAGCACCCACTTTGGGGGGTTCCCTTTCATACACTTTTCTCCATACCAAGGGAGGCTGAAGATGGGCAGAGTGCTGATTTATTCCCTCGTCTCTCAGTCTTATATTTTGGAAGAAGCACCTGATGCTTAAGGGTGTTTGTGTCAGTCAGCCTCAAATTGCACCTATGCCTGATGCTCCTCTAAGTCCAAAATGTATTCTACAATTGAATTTTTCAAAAGGGAACTAGGATGGGGCTTCTGGTTCAATAATTCAGTCAAGAAGATTTATGGAGCAGCTACTTAAAACCAGGCATAAGATTGAACCTTAAGGATGTAGTGTGGTCAAAGACTCCGGGGTGCTCCCTTGTGGAATCTGCAGTCTTCAGGAAAGCCATTAAGGATATAATCGCAAGTAAGCAATGAAGTTGTTGCAATAGATGCCTTTATTAAATAGGGTGAGGTGACAAGGGAGCATACAACAGAGGCCCCAGTACCTTGGGGTGTGAGGAAAGGCTTCCCAAAGAATCAGTGTCAAATCATAGCAGAAGTCTCTGTCTACACATTACAGTACAGAAGCTTCCCTATCTTATCTAAGGGAACAGAAGTTTCTAGAACAGGCCTATGTACAGTAGTAGCTCAACTTCATTGAGTCTCCCTGAGTGCCTAGGACTGCTGAGTATTTTACATGCAATAAAACCAGAAACGGCAGGTGGATGTACTGATTTGCTAGGGCTGCTGTGTGTAGCGCAGTACCACAGACTGTACTATCTCTCAGTTCTGGGGTCAGAAGTCCAAGAGTCAAGGTATTGACACAGTTGTGCTCCCTCTGAAGGCTCAGGGAAGAGAGTCCTGCCTGCCTTGTCTAGTTTTTTGTGGCTGCCAGAGATCTGGCATCCCTGGCTGTGGTGTTGTAACTCCAATCTCTGCCACTGTCACCCTGGGACCATCTTCAGATTTCCCTCTTTTCATAGGAACACCATTTATGTTGGATTTGGGGCCCACCCTGATCTAGTACAGCCTCATCTTGATGACATCACATCTCCAAAGGCCCTTCTTACCATAAGTCACATTTCCATAAGTGGAAATGAATTTTGGAAGAACCCACTTTATGCTGCTGAAACTGCTCCCAGTGACCCCCATCTCTATCACCCCTGTGTCAATTCTTCCCCTTTGCTGTGGACTGGATCCAGTGACTCATTCTGATGAACAAATATAGGATGTGCCTTCTGAGACCAGGTTATAAGAGACACAGACTCTGTTTCATTCAAGCTCTCTTTCTGGCTGGTCTCAGGTGCTTCTATAAGAAAGAAAACTGGAAAAACCCATATCTCTAAGAAATGGGAGCTACCTTCCACGAACCACCAGAGAGGAGCTGAGAGCTTCATCATCATCTTTCAAGGAACTGAATCCTGCCAGCAGCCCTGTGAGTGACTTAGAAGCAGACCATGCCCCAGCCAAGTCTTTGCATGAGACCATGGCCCTGGTAACATCTTCATAACACCTGTGAGACACCCAGATTCAGAAGACCCAGCTCAACCATGTTAGGCTCCTGAGCCACAGAAACAATGAAGCAATACATTTCTGCATGGTTTTAAGGGACTACATTTGGGAGTAACTTGTTATGCCTCAACACATAATTAGCACAGTAGATTCTGTTCCTATTCCATTTACAGATTAAATGTTTTGGTCATATCACCAACCAAGGGTCAGCTGGTCAGTGGAGGATCCACCACTGAAATCAAATCAGCAGCACTCAAGACATGGAATTATACTGGGGCTGAACAAATATGTTCTAGGCACTGAGAGGTAGATTGCTCCTGGTTGGAGAAAGAAGTCACAAAAAAGAGGGAGGTTATGGCAAACTTTGACATTGACTGGAATCAGAGGTATCAATGCAAATTCATGAGAAAATGTAGTATGTAGACAGACAGAAAGAAATAGGAATCTAATTTAAGATCAGTGAGAGGTAAAGAAATGGTGAAGTCCAGAAGACAACTGGAGATGACCTTTTTGGAAGCTTGGGTAAGAGAATCATATTGGAGAAACAAATTTACAGGGTATCTACATAAAGATGGTTGATTGATGCCCTGGGCTTGCAGACATCTTGTGAAATACCATCAGGGTCAACAAAGGGATGTGGATGAGTTAGGAGAGGGCTCTGTGCTCTTGCCATGGCATAAGCTCTTACAGGAGCACATATGTGCTCTCTCTCTCTCTCTCTCTCTCTCTTTTTCCAGGGTGGAAAACATCTGGAAATTTTCACCATAAAATTCTTCAACATCCTCATCAGAGAACATTAAGAACTCTAACAATGGGTCTTGTGCCACACAGATGCAGATGTTATACCCAATACTTTTTCTACACAATATTTGCTCGCACTTTTCCAACTCAGCCCTACAGTCATCAACACCTGTGAATCAAGAAAAA
>JAJEJO010046907.1:101544-146177 GCA_020662805.1 Glaucomys volans
CCAACTCAGCCCTACAGTCATCAACACCTGTGAATCAAGAAAAAACATTTTTTTAGTTCTCATAGAACCATACTATTTTTCCTTGCCCAAGGTCATTTATAAATACCAAATAGCATCTCTTATTCTTTAAATGGATGAATCCACATTATAAAGATGACACTTCTCAATAAATTAATTTTCAAGCCCAATGCAATACCAATTAAAAATCTACAAGTGTTTTATAGAATGAAACGAGTTGATCCTATCATGCAAGAGTAACCAGAAAGACTGCGAGGTGGAGACCAGCCTTACCCACCAAAGCATGCCTTTTACCTCTACCAAACACTGAGGGACTGGAGTGCAAATAAATGAAAATGACCAGTGTGATAGACCGGGTCCAGAAACAGACACAAGGGCATATGGAGCTTCAGAGTACAGTAAAGGTTGTATGCCAAATTGCTGGAATAAGGATGGGGTGGGCTTTTAATGCCGCAGCACACAGTTTGTTAAATCTACTTAAAACAGTAGCAAGGAACCAGAGTCAGGCAGATTGAGCCTGACTGGAAAAGGCTGAAGGTGAGGGTGGTCCTGGATCAGGCTCTTGTGTCTTGTGTCTCTTGCCATCTTCCTGCTGATGGACCTGAGCTCAGGCCTGAGAACTCCATTGAGACCCACATAGTAGCTCCCCTGGGTCAATAACCAACAGTTGCTCTCTCTATCCAAAGGACTCAGGGATAAGTCCACCTGGAAAACAGTCATACTTCACCCATTAGTCTTTTGAAGTGCTCCAGCTTTTTATGGGCTATGAGTTTGTTATATTTAAAAATAAAAACAGGTGTCAGTCTATTCACTGCATCAACACAAAACACCTGATTCTGATTATTCTTGTTTAGAGACTGGCATTGAGGGAAAGGTCATTAGAGTAAAAGGAAAAACACAGATGTAGTGATGGAGAAACTGGAATACTTGTGCGCTGCTGGTATGAATGCAAGATGGTGTAGCCTCCCTGGAACAACCATGGCAGGTCCCCTAAAACTAAAAATTAGAATTACCATATGATCCAGCAAGAGCTGAAAGCAAAGTATCCAAGAGATTTGTGCATCCATGTTCACAGCAGAGGTATTCACAATATCCAAAAGGTACAAGCAAACCAACTTTCCATGATGGATGAATGGACAGATAAATGTGGTATATTCATACAATGGAATATTCTCAGCCATAAAAAAGAAGGAAATTCCAATACTACTCCAACATGGACATTATGCTCAGTGAAATAAGCCAGTCACAAACAGACAAATATTGTGTGATTCTAGCAGGTCCCATGAGCAGTCATATTCATAGAGACAGAAAGTGTACTGAGGGAACAGAAGGGGGAATGAGTGTTTAGTGGACAGAGGTTCAATTGGGAAGATGAGGGAGTTCTGGAGGTGGTGGGGATGGCAGTAGTGGGGTCTCTCTTCTCATAGAGAGAATAGTTCTCTCTAAAGAGTGAGGGAAGTAAAACCTCGTTACCCACTTACCAAAGCACCTGAGGTAAGAGTTATGGCAGATGCTCATCCACCATATGTTCCTGAATCCATTTTTACAAACACAGCAAGTGCTGTTGTAGCATACGGCAGATTCAGGGCATGGAGGGCAGGGATCTGCAGAGATATCAGAAGTGAATTATTCACTTGCTCATTCATTCATCCAGGAAGCACTCACTGGCCACCTATTAAGGACCAGGGTCTGTGGTCAGAAGGATGTGCTCTTGGGAACCTCTCTTATGTCCATCCCACTGCTGAGTGGAAAAGCTCACCCAAGCAGGAGAGGTGCATCTGGCTGCAGCCATGTCCTGATTTCTGAAAACCTACCAGGTAATTCAGCTTTTCCTCCAAGTATAACACCCAAAGCCAACTTCCCCATCTCCATTCTGTGTGCCCCAGTCTGTCCTTATCACTCCAGACCTCAAACCCCACCCTATCCAACAGAAACACTGTGTAGCACACAGGTCCTTTGAAATTTTCTAGGTGCCACTTATAAAAAGCAAAGAGAAACAGATGAAATTATTTTCCATAATATATTCTACACAACTCAGTGGAACAAGGATGCTATCATTCCAATATGTAATCAATAAAGAAGAAATTATTAATGAAGTGTTCGCATTGTCTTGTGTGCATTGTGTCTTTGAAATCTAGTGTGTATTTTGAGCACAGGCTGCTTCTACACCTAGAAGTGCTGGTTGCACTTCTAGCACTCAGTCGTCACACGGGACAGGGCTGCAGCACTGGACAGGGGCATGGTCACTTTACCCTGGTGACCTTGGCTTTCTCCAGGTTGAGAGGAGATCTGAGCCGCACCCACCATGGAAATCCTGGAGGCCACGTCACTGTGGCAGATTTGGAGGGGGTAAGGATGTCTTGAAGGTGAATCACTCTGATGCCCTGGTGCTGGCAGAAGCTTCACACCAAAACTGAGGACAAACTCAGAAATGCAGAACGTCCCCAGCTATGTCTTCTGAATTGTCCACTGTCATTTCCCCAAGGCAGACACGACGGGAATGACTGCCTAGAGAAAGGAGCTTTTCTCCCCCCACCTCATTCAAGGTGGTCTTTCCACCCAGTAAGACTTTAAATTGACATCTTTCATTCAGCTTAACTCTCTGGAGATTGCTTTGCCATACGCAGATGGTTTCTTTTTTCCTTTGAATTTCTGAATAATGTCCTGTGGTATTGATGCACTGGTTTATTTAACCTCTCACCCATTGACAGCCATCTGCACTGTCCCCAGTTTCAGCTACGAGACACCCAGGACTTTTGTGAACATAAATGTTTGTGTTCCTGGTATAAATGCCCATAAGTACATTTGTTGGGTCTAAGGATGGGTGCACATTTAGTTTTTTAAGAAATTGCCAAGCTCTTTGCTGGAGTGGCTGCACCACTGGACATCTCCATGGCAACATATGAGTGACAGGTTCTTTGCATGTTCTCCAGCATTTGGTGGTGTCACTATTTTCATTGTCCTAAATCTGGTGGTTACATAGTTTCTTCTCATTCTAGCTTTAACTTGCTCTTCCCACATGGCTAAGGATATCAAACTCAATTGCATGTGTTCACTTGCCCCCTACATAAACTTTCAGTGAAATGTCTTTCCATGTCCTTGCCATTTTCAAATTGAATTTTTTCTTGAGAACCTGAGAACTCTTTATATATTGCAGATGCTAATCTCTGATAGCTACATGGGATGCAAATATTTCCCAGAATGCAACTTGTCTTTCATCCTCTTAACAGTATCTTTGAAAAATGAAGTCTTCTAGTACATTTTGACATCTGCTTCATTAATCTCTCATTTGTGAAACACATTTTGGTGTCAAGCCCAAGGACACCTTGCATAGTTCTACATACTGAAGATCTTCTCTTAGTGTTCTTCCCCCTAAAATTTTCGCTTTCTGTTTTGCATGTACACTGGTGGCTCATTTTGAGGGTTTAATTTTTGTTTTGTTTTTTGTATAAAACATGAGCGTGAGGTCAAGGTTTTGTGATGCTTTGTCTACTATGGGTTTGCAGTTGCCCCAGAACCCTTTGTTGGAAGTGTTCCCTTTCAGTCCTACTCCGGGGATCCCACCTAGGAACTTGGAAAGCAATGTTATCATGTGACAGGCACATGTAGCTAGACCTGGAGAAATGACAAGTTTAGAGGAGAAAACAAAGCTAGGATTTCAGGCTTAGGGAACGAGAATCCTCTGCTGCACTCACCTGAAATCAGGGCAAGCCACCTGCTTCCCATTGCACGGGGCCTCCAGGAACAGCAACCAAGAGCCTGGAATTTCTGCAATGTGAAAGGAATGAAGCAGGAATTTCTGCAATGTGAAATCCCATGAGAATAAGTCCCTGATTGTCATTTGCCAAGCCAGGCAGCCAGCACCCACCATGGCCCTTCAAATCCTCACTCTTTCTGGGCCCATCATTCTGTTTCTAGAAACTGTCTCAGGGAATAAATGCTGCAAGGCTGAGATCACAGCATGGGTTACAGGAGACAAGTCTCCTGCCCACGAGGGTTGGATGCACTCGAGGGAATTTTCTGCTAGAATTTAAAACACTGGTCCAAAACTGCAGTTAGCACTTTTCATACTGTAGAAAATTCCAGATTCTTTTCCTTGTACATAGTTATCATTTATTTGCCACTTAATTTTTAATTGATGCCAGAAATGTAATGGCACAGCACATGTGATGTTTCAATAAGTGCTGACATTGTAGCATGATTAAATCAGTACAAGGAACAGACCCACCCTTCACCTACTTACCATTTTTGATGATGAGAACATTGGAAAATCACTGATTTAGCAACACACCATGCATTATTAACTGTAGTCAGCAGACTGTGTGTGGGACACCTCTCTAAAACTTACTCACCTGTGTAACTGAAACTTGTGAGACTTTGTGCCCTTTGACCCACATGATGTTCCTGGCTCTGCCTCACCCCAGCTGTGGCAATAACCACTCAGCTCTTCTTTGTGGGGTCCTCTCTCATCTTATCAAAAAATAAGAAGAAGATAGACAAGAGACCTAGATTTAAAGAGACTTGGAAACAAATCCTGAGACATAGTATTTTAATAAACCCAAACCAAAAAAAAAAATTGATTTTCAAGGCTATAAGTCTGGATATATCATGACAATTGTCAGCTCACCTTAGTTAGAATGGCTGTTACAAATAAATAAATAAATAAATAAATAAACAGAAAAATAAATAAGGCTAGTTAGCTTGTACATAAAAAGGAAGTCATAGTTTGTTGGTAGGAATGTAATCAGTACAACCCTAGGAAGAACAGTATGGCAGTTATCCCAAGAAAATAGATCTACCATGTGATCCAGCTCCACCACATCTGAGTCTGTATCCACAGGAAATGACAGCAGCACACCTAAAGGGCAGCAGGCTCCCATGCTGGCTGAATCTCTGTTCACAATAGCTAAGGCATGGAGTCCGTGGGTGAATGATTAAAGAAACAAGAACCACATGCCCAATGCGATCTTACTCAGCCCTAACAAGGAATGAAATCCTGTCATTTGCAGTAAAAGTGATGGAACGGAGGATATTGTGTTAAGGGAAATAAGCCAGACACAGAAAGACAGTACCACATATGTTCTCTCTTATGTGGAAGCTAAAAAAGTTGACCTGAACATGGGGTGGTCAGGTGGGGTGCAGATGGAGAGAGCTAGGTAATGGAAGGCTGGATCCCATCAGTGCACACTGTCTGCATGTGTGGAAATATCACACTGAACCCACTAGCCAATATATGACTACCACATGCTACTCATGAACAAGAGTCAGAAAAATAATGTCCATTTTCATGGGTAATTCACTCCAGCTTCCTCATCTGTTGATTCATGCAGATGCTCCAAAGAAGCTGGAAGCATGATTAAGTGACTATTTTTAAAGAGTCCTGACCTTTCAGAGATACATGCTGAAATGTTTGCAGTTGAAATAAAAACATGAGGAGAATTTACCTAAAAAAAATTGCATAAAATGAGTATTTTGGGGAGCAAGTGGGAATAAAGGGGAAACAAGATCGGCCAAGAGTGGATCATTGCTGGAGCTGGTGACAGGCCCATGGAGTTCACTGTGCCATTGTTGCTACATTTGTACATATTCAGAGAGTTCCAGAACAAGAAAGTGTGGGGGTCAGGAGATGATCATGGAAATATACTGCTACGTAAGTAGGTAAATAATTACCAAAAGGCTAACATTTGCAAAAAATAAAGAGATGATATAGAAAGTGCCAGCATGCTATAAACAATTAGAAATAGGTATACACGTGTAAATAATATGCTATTTAACAGGAAAAATATCTCCCCCATTTTGCAAAAATGTTAGCATCCCGCATTCAGTGACATCTATGTGTGTGTGGTGCTATGTGCAATGTTACACATGCATGTGCACAAACTAATCACTGAATGCATATGCTTATTATGTTTCTGTGTTTGCATAAGATACTCCTGAAACAAACCTACAAATTCACAAAAACAATTGCCATTGCCATTGAGAAAGAGCTGTGGATCTAGGAGGCTCACCTTTCACCATTTGTTTTTCATCTTGAAACAAATGAAGGTCTTTCACATTAAAAAATTCATTTCTAAAGGATGGAAAACCAGAAATGCTCTATCTCACTATCAATGAGTCTTTCAAAGACTTCAAAAGGCATTGTGTGGCATTTTATTCAGCCACAAAGAAAAATGAAATCATGTCATTTGCAGGAAAATGGATGGAACTTGAGCACAATGTGTTACATGAAATAAGCCAAATTCAGAAAGTCAAATGTCCTATATTTCCTCTCATATGTGGAAGCTGGAGAGGGAAAAGGAAAGGAAGGGTTGTGGGGTGCAATGAAAATCTAAAGGAGATCAGTAGAGTAAAGAAGAATGGAATCAGTGGCAGGGAGGTGCCAGGGAGTGATACTGACCAGGTTGTACTGTTACATGTGTGCAGGCACAGAGATTTAACAACAAATGCCACCATTATGTACAACTATAGAGCACCCAGAACAAGTGTGGGGAAGGATATCATTTCAAAAATTTAAAAGTGCCCTCCTGAGATAATGTGAATGGATAGAATTTCTGGTGCATATTAACAAAGATAAAGTGCTGTGCAAATCTGATGATCCACTCAAGTGGAAGCAGATAAAGCCGCCAATGGAGACCTAGAAAAGTGGGTGGAAGGACACAGCCTGATGAGGTGCAAGCAGGAAGTGTGGGCGGTGCAAACAACCAGTGACATTTCAACAGTGCTGTGTAAGAGGCTCTCAGGACCACGCAGAGTGCACCTGAGGTCCAGCACAGGGCACAGAGCAGGATACCAGCAGCACACCTAAACCACAGGTTCTAACAGAACGTGGCATGAGTGATTTCAAATTTATTTTTATTAAGTATAATTATAAATTTTGTTCATTGCCTTAGCAATAAGCAAAAAGAAATAACAAATATTTGGGGGTACAGGAAACAAAATGACTTTAGAAATGGTTTCCCTCGGCTGCTCTGCCTTCCTCCTGCTCCTGTTCAGTGGGTACATTCTGCTTTGCTCCCCAGGTTTGAGATCCATCTTGGCCTGCCTGTTTATACAGCAGTTGTCTCCCAGAGCATCACCCACTGGTGCTGGTCACAGGCAGTTCAATGACCTCACATGTCAGTGCACAGGAAATCCTGAGCACCAGATCTGCAGCTACAGCTGAGTAGCCGTGAAGTTGTGACTTTGACTCCGTTATAGTTCAGATATGAGGAAAGCCTCATGTGTGAGACAATGCAAGGTTTTTTCAGAACTGAAATGAATAGATTATGAGAGGTGTGGTCGAAACAGTGGATTAATCCACTGATATGGATTAGTTGGGCAGTAGCTTTAGGCAGGTGGGGCATGGCTGTAGGAGGTAGGTCACTGGGGGCATGACTTTGGGGTTTGATATTTTGTCCCTGGTGTGCAGGACTCTCTACTTCCTGCCTGCCTTGTCCTGAGTTGATGTCCTCCACCACACCTTCTGCCATGATGTTCTGCCTCACCTTGAGCCCTGGGCAATCGAGTTACTGGACCATGGGCAAAATGTTTGAAACTGTGAGCCAAAATAAACTTTTCCTCTAAATGATTATTTTCAGGTATTTTGGTCACATCAATACAAAGCTGACTAAAACAGCCTCCTAGCCATTACTTCCTCATCTGCAAAATGGAGCTAAGAAAGAGCATAGAGTTCATAGCATCCAGCGGATTTAGTGAGATGACCTTCCATAGCATGTGATACCTGCTGGCATAGCACGTGCTAAAGAGGACAGGCATAGTGATGATGGTGGTGATGGTGGTGGTGATGGTCCTTATGATGGTGGTGATGGTGGTGGTGATGGTCCTGATGATGACACCAGTGGTGATGGTGGATGTGGTAGTAATGGCAATGGTGGTGGTTGGTGATAGTGATGATAGTAGAGAAGGAGGGAAAGATGGCTATGGTGGTGGCAGATACAATACAATGGGTCATGGTGCTGGTGGTGGTGATGGTGGTGATGATAGTGGTAATGGTGGTGGTGGTGGTGATGGTGGTGATGATATGGCAATGGTGGTGGTGGTGGTGCTGGTAATGGTGATAGTGGTGATTATAATGATGGTGGTGATGGTGGTATGTTGGTGATTATGGTGATGGTAGTGATTATGGTGATGGTCATGGTCATGTAGATCTCTCATACACCTTCCCTGACTCTAATTACAGCCTCACTGTTCATGCTAAAGACTAATCCCTTACTTACTGATAGTGGTAATGAGAAGGAACAAGGGTGCTGTGATCCCCCTACAGAACCAAGTAGTGGTTTGAGAAAACACACCCATGGAATCCCTTTTTTATTTATTTATTTTGCAGTACCAGGGATGGAACCAAGGTCCTCATGCATGTTGGCAATTTCTCTACCACTGAGCCACATCCCCACCTCTCTTCTCATTTATTTTGAGACAGAGCCTCACTAAGTTGCCCAGACTGGCCTCAAACTTGCCATCCTCTGGCCTCAGCCACCAGGTCATGCCACCAAGCCCAGCAGGAATCCCTGGCTCTTGATGCTCAAGCCAGCAGCATCTTGTGTGAGAATCCTGCATAAATCAAATATTGCTACAAATATTTCTCTCAACCCTTCCATTAACACTTCCTCAATCATTTCCAGAGCTTTGCTGTGGGCCAAGCACCTTATTAAGTGCTTAGCTATGAAGCATTGAATAAGGCAAACTGTCATTGAAATCTCACAACCGTCTTATGATTGAGGTCTTAGTTTATCTCCCCATTCTCCCTGTGAAGAATTCAGGTTCAAAGAAATTATATCTCTTGCTTCAAGGTCACACTGCTAGGAAAACCCCAAGCTAAGACTCGGACAAGGCCTGCTGGAGTTCCAGAGCTTAAGCAGGGCTGTGTCCCTGAGCAAGCCTCCCAGTGCCTGGAAGCTAGACACTAACCCAAGGCATTGAGGGGAAGCCAGAGACCCCATACTGTAGCTGTAGATGTCCACACTCACTGTTCCCTAACACAGAGCCCAGGAGGCACCAGCTAACACTCTGCATGGGACAGTAGCATCTGACTGAACCCCAGGTACTGAGCCCTGTCCCTGGAGATGGGCTGGGTGCAGCCCGGGTCTCCCTGCCACTCAACGTTTGGCCCTTTGCTTCTTTTCCCATCAGAAAGAACTACTCTACAACGTGCTGTGGGTTTAACAAAACCCTTGTCCAGATGCGGACTGTTCTTCCTGAGCCTTCATCTAAACCATTCTAAATAAATATAGTGAGTGTTTTAGTCAGGAAGAGAATAAATATCAGAAAAGCTGAGGCCCTTCACCATGCCAATTTGGAGAGATTTGGGGCCATGATCCCATGTGAAAATTCCATTTCACAGGGTGGTTACATAGTTCAGCAGTTGCGTTCTAGCCCAGCATGTGTGAGGCCCTGGGATCAATGCCAAATACAGCCAAAATGAAACTTCACTTACAAGATAGAGACAAAGAGAACTGAACCAAGTTTCCCAGAACTGTCCTCCCTGCCTGCAGCCTGCCATGCTCTGCAATCACAGTCCTTCTACTTCCACTTGCTGTGGGGCTGGTTGTGACCCATCATGCTGACTTCACAACCACTCCTCCAGGGGGTCCTCACCAGCTGGTTGAAAGACCTTAGCCTATAAATGTCTCTGTCTGTGAATAAAGAACACGGCCCTCCAAGGTGACCCTGGCCTTTCATGTTCCTGATATGTTGATTCAGGGTGAGGTATGTGAAAAGCTATGAATTCATCACCTGACCTCAGTAGACTAGAGGGTTTTTCATTCTGCTTTCCTCATGTTAAACAACTTGGCTCTAAATAACATTTGCTTTAGACTCTTATTCCTGCAGCCCGGTCATCTCAGCTCACCTGAAGCCCCTTAATGCATGATTCACCTTGAACGAGCCAGGTAGCTCCACACTCCCACTTAACACACCCACATTCCTTGACCCAGCAGAAGGGAGAGAGAAGGTGAGGAACTTCACCTTCAACTTCAAAGAGCTCACACAACAGGACATGGAAGTTCTGCTTGAAACCTCCAGAGCCAGCCAAGATCGCAAGCAGAACGTCATCTCTTCTCCATGGGAAATCACCAAACCAGGACCTACTTACCTCAAAGATGGAAAGTCCTTCCTTCTCACCCAGTCCAGTAAGGTCTCAGTGCTAGTGAAAGAGAAAGCACACCACTACTTATCTTGAGCAGTTTCCCAAGGAATCCTGTGGTAGGGTAAACGGGCTGAGTTGTCTGCTGGGCATTTGCATAATGCAAGATCCATTAGTTCTCTCTTCCTCGCAGTAATTTAAATAAAGCATTTTCCAGATGGATCTCAAAGGGCCTCAGAAATAAATTAGGAAAAGGTGATGGTATTCATTGAGGAAAGACATATAATAGACTGAGGTGAGTTCCCATCAGAACCAAGGAAATGGATCCAACTTTGAAGAGGCTCCTTTAGTTTAATTCTTAATGTGAGAATTGAAGGGCAGAGTGAGGGAGGGAGACTGAGATCTGTGTATCACCTGGCACCCATGATGGCTTTTGCAGGTTACCACTTTGAGGAAATACTCCAGTACTTGTAAGTGTCCTTGGTCTTTGAGGTAGCCCACCCAATATAATCACAATCATCAATTAGGCAGGCAATTTCCTCACTGGTCTCTAGAGTGGGGCTGGGAATCTCTGATCTTGTTCATATTTTAGTACATTCCTGCACAAATATGGCAGACACTCCTTGCCTTGGGAAGCCCAAACAAACACCTTGAAATTTACTCCTACTCCTGAACACTAAAGAAATATGGCCTTGTTATTCCTGACAGTAACATGTTCATCTCTGTTCCCCACCTCTTTGTACAAATTAATAAGTGAATGCAATAAAACATTCAAGCAACCTTCCTAGGCTGGCAATCAGAACCTCCATGAAACTCTCAAAGTGTTTGCCACATCATGTCTCAACTGCATAGGTCTGATAGAATTGTGGTCAGTAAAGACTGGACTCATGAGGTCTCAGAGAAGGAAGAATCAGAAATTGAACTAGAGGCCACTCATGTTATATCCTGGGAAACAAGTTATCTACTATTTGCCATGTCCCAGGATTTTCAATGAAGCTATATTCAAAAGTGATTTCCTAATTAATCTTATTTGATATCACAGCATTCTGGGGGTGGCATAGATATTGATAGCAACATCCAACCAAGTTTACTATGAAATCAGGAATAGCAAGCAGAGCAGAAAAATATGAAAACTGCAGTTTGGACAGAAAACTGAATAAGACTGGAGCTAAGAAAGTTATGGTTGTTAAAGTCATTATAGCCACTGAAGAGATGCTAAGTACTTTGCAGAGAGACAAGAGGAATGATTGCTTGAGGGCATCTCAGGAATTGGCAAAAAATACTCCTCTCAAGATCAAGGGCGTAAAAGTAAAAACTCACTTCAGAGAGACCATGGGAGCACCCTCCTTACCCTGGGAGACCTAGGATTTTGTCACCATGCTCAAATGCCAATGAAACATGCTTCCAGGATTCTTGGCTACTATTCCCAGTGGTAGCTGAAGTTGGTGTCAACAACATGGTGCTAATTCTGCAGGAAAACAGAATGCTGGAGTTAGGGAATCATGGAATATCCACCTAAGACAATTGAAAGGAAGCCATTGGGCATAAAGGTACACACACTCACAAAGCTGTGGCTGCATCCTGCTAAGCACCTGCTGGCAAGTCAGCCCCTTTCCATCTTCCATTCCAGCTGCAGCCTCCCTTGATTCCTCCCTCCTCCATCCATCCCTGCTGAGCTCTGTTTCCTTGTATCTCTGTGCATGTCTGCTCTGGGCCTTTTCTGTGCCTGCATCTGTGGTTTGTGTTGTCATCTGTGACTGCTCCTGTAGGTCTGCAGCCTCCTCCAGGGTCATCGTGCAGCAGACCATCAGGGTGTGCTCTGTGTTTCTTCCAACATCTGAATGCCTAGTTCCATCTGGCAGTGGAGGTTCTTTTGGTTGCACAGGATAAGATAGGAAGTGCTCTGTGTTTTTTAATTTTCTGCACAGTTTGAAGGATCAATATTACTCATAACTTCCTCTGATGGGAAAAACCACTGATCAAATTTTTTTCCAGACTTGGTATTGTGGAATAAATCTTTCTCGATTATCAATTTTTTGTTCATTTTCACTATGTTACATTCCATTAAATAATATATTATGTAGAGTGGTTTGTCTATGGTTTCAAGTGGAATCAGAAAACATATTTTTGCCTTTCACACTTTATTTTAAAATTTTTTTAGCACAAACATAAATCATTGAATTATTTTATATTAATGGGTGATGTGGGGTGTTTGCTACATGCTTAGTTGCTAATTTTTAAGGTCTAATCTGATCTAACAAATATATTTTAATATTGGTTGCACTTTTATGGTGAACAATCCCACAATCTCTATAGTTGTAATTTTAATATACAGTTCATTACTCTCTATAGAATATCCTCATTGTTTTAGGATCCAGTTATTTGGTTTTCTGTTGTATTGATTTTGTTTTGTTTTATATTTGCTCTTGAGTTTCTGGGTTCTTTCAACATTCTGCATATCAGTCCCTTTTCAGATTAGAGCTAGAAGATACCTTCTCCATTCTGCAAGTTGTCTGTCTACTCTTTCAGTTCTTTCTTTTTCTTGGTGGGGCCTTTTAGTTTCACACACTCACCTTTGCCTATTTTTGCTTTCTTTCCTGGACTTCTGAAGTCTTGTCCAAAAGCACACTCGCAAATTCCAATGTCCTGCAGCACTTCCTGATGATTTCTTCTACTCCTCTCAAATTTTCCTGTCTCACATTTAAGTTTGAATGTATTTCTGGCTGCTGCTTTTACTGGGGAAAGAGGTAGTCTTGCTTCCCCAGCACTATTTATTGAAATGGCAGCTCTTTCCCCAATGAGTGCCCTTCACAACTTTGCCAAGTTCAATTGACTGCAGATTTGTGGGTTGTTCCTGGCTCTCTGTCCTGTTCCATTGGTCTACTTTTATGAAACTACAGTGTGTCTCATGGCTACAGTGTTGTAGTATATTTTAAAGTCAGGCAGAATAATGTCTCTCACTTGATGCCATTTTTCCAAAATTCTTTGGCTACTTGGAATTTCTGTAGTTCAGTGGGAATTTCTGGATCATTTTTCCCAGTTATAAGGGAACATCATTGGTAAAGTGATCTAGGTTTCACTGAATTTGTAGAATGCTTTGGGTGGTGTGGACGGGATAGAAATATTGATTCTCCCTATCTGGAATCATTACTTTTTTTTTCACACACTTATGTCCTCTTTCATTGTTTTCATCAGTGTTTCATAATTTTTTTTATTTTTTTATTTTATTTTTAAAGAATTCATTTTGATTCTTTGTACACGTATAGGATACAAATTTTCATTTCTATGGTTGCACATGATGTACAATCACATTATTCTTGTCAATCATACATGTACATAGATTAATGATGTCTGTCTCCTTCCACCATTTTTCATACCCCCCTCTCATTTCCCTCTTCATAATCTAAAGTTCCTCCATTCTTCTCTCACCCCCCACACCTGCTACCAGATTCTATGTCATTATCCACATATGAGGGAAAATATTTGGCCTTTTTTGGGGGGGATTGGCTTATTTCACTTAGCATGATAATCTCCAATTCTATCCATTTATCTGCAAATGCCATAATATTATTCTTCTTTATGGCTGAGTAGTATTCCATTGTGTGTGTGTGTGTGTGTGTGTGTGTGTGTGTGTGTATATATATATATATATATATATAGGTATATATATATAAAGGTATATATATAGGTATATATATATATATATGTATATATATATATGTATATATATATAAAGGTGTATATATACATTTATATAAACACACACACACATATATATATATTAATATTACAACTTCTTTATCCATTGATCTGTTGAATGGCTTCTTACTCCAATTAGGATGGCTATTATCGAGAAAACAAACAATAATAGATGCTGGCGTGGATGTGGGGGATAAAGCACACTTTCACTTTGTTGGTGGAGTTGCAAATTGGTATAGTCACTATGGAAAGCAGTGTAGAGATTCCTCAGAAAACTTGGAATGCACCCACCTTTTGACCCAGTTATCCCATTCCATGGTTTATACACAGACGTCCTAAAATTAGCATACTACAGTAACACAGCCACATCAATGTTTATCGCAGCTCAATTCACAATAGCTAGACTGTGTAACCAACCTAATGTTTTATAATTTTAATTACAGAGATTTTTCACATATTTGCTTAAATGTATCCCTAGGAATTTATTGTACATATTATAAATCAGATTTCTTTTATTAATCATGGTATAAGATAGTTTATTGTTTATGTAGAACTGCTATTTGTGCTTATCAATTTTGAATTCTACAACTTTACTGGATATTATTATTAGTTGTAAAATACTTTGTTGTAATTATGGGGTTTCTTACATATATGATCATACCTTCTACAAACAGTGGCATTTTAACTTCCTCCTTTGCAAATAGGATGCACTGTGTGTTTTCTCTTGATTGACTGCTCTGCTACGACTTCCATTATGACTGTGAATGAAAGGGGTGGGAGGTGCATTCTTCTCTTCTTCCAGACCCTGGAGATCAGGTTTCAGCACTGTCCATTCAGTGTGAGGGTGGCTGCTGACTTAGTAAAAGGTTTCCAACATGTTAAGATGCATTCCTTCCAGACTTAATAGTCCAGTGTCTCTTTCCTGAGACAGATGTGGAATTTTGTGTGATGCCTGATTTCCATCTCCTGAGATGGATACCTTGTGCTGATGTGGTGGACATGGTGTAGTTATGGCTTCTGCATGTGATTTGGATTCTATTTCATGCAATTTCTTGCTCCATCCCTTTACTTCCAGCCTCTGTGTCCCTGAGAGTCCTTGATGCCCTTTTCTGTGCAGTGTTGCCTTTGAATCGAAGGGTCAGTTATTTCTTCCAGTCTTCATTAGATTGTAACACAGGGTCCTGTGAGACCTGGAGGATGCTTGTCTCTTTCACCCAAAGAAGGAAGCATGCAGACATTGGAGAGTGCAAGCTCAGTAGCAGATTTATTAGAAGCAAACACAGAAGCCCCCACAGCTTGGGAGGGTCCTAACATGGGTACCATCAGGGCTCTTTGTCTAGGGCTTTTCATATTCTTTTGATGGTGAGGAACTAACCCTTCATTGGAAAGTCTCTCTCACTTGTTCTTGTTCTCTGGCTCAATTGAAAGTGTACAATTTGGATTTCTAATTC
The DNA here is from genome assembly GCA_020662805.1 of Glaucomys volans. NCBI lineage: Eukaryota > Metazoa > Chordata > Mammalia > Rodentia > Sciuridae > Glaucomys > Glaucomys volans. The sequence goes on from JAJEJO010046907.1 coordinate 116,794, forward strand.
CTGTAATGGGATGGTTGGATGTCTTTGCTTACCTGGGCTTATCCTGTACATGTTCCTTAAAACAAAAGACTTGCTTTTTTTCAAACAACTCTCTGGGGTGGGCAATGTCATCATAGCGTAGGAAACACCATGACCATTGTGGCTGTGTCTTCCTGGGGCATCAACTGAATGTGATGCCCAGCATGAGTGGGGCCTTACAGTCATGCAACAAGAAACAAGCAAGAAAGTCAGCTTTAGCCAGGAGATTTAATCTGTGCTGGTGAGATCCCATTCTCCAAGGTCCCCATTTCTATCAAACTATAGCAGTTCTATCTCCTGTTTCAATATGACTTGGTTTGTGCCTGTCTTCCAAGAAGTTTTTAGCAGGCTGCTTATAATCTGGGTCTGAGGTCCAGTCTACTCTTTCAGCACTGGACCAGGTTTACCTGGAGTGGAGTGGGGTGTGCTCTTGTTACTGAGCAGGGACCTTCCATGAAACTGAGGAAGCACAAAGCCCCACTTCACCCCATGCTCTTGCAGCCAGGTCAGAAGACTTCAGATATGTCACTCAGCATTACAGGCATGAGTTTATGAGAAAGGACAGGAAAGGGAGAGCCGGCACTCCCGAGGGAGAGAGGGGGTCCTCTCAGGGAGGAGTCATGCTGTGCTTACCCTCCATCATTTTGCTAGTCTTAGGGAAGTTTCCAGAGTCCCACCCAAGTCCACCTTCTGCCTTTTCACTGGTATTATAGGAGCTGCATGGTCTGCAACCAAGAGAGCAAATTGTTGTGTTCAGAGTTGGAGCCTTTAAGGAAACTGAGTCCACCTGTTTCTGTGTCATTCCCTGTCCCCTTAATGGGTTGGCTATTGAGACCCTTTTTTTCATTCATTTAAAGTGTCCTAAATCAACTCATTACCCTTTGAATAGTCCCATCCACTTTTCGTTGAGAGGGTCTTGTGGTTACAGCTCTCAGGATGATGGGGGTGTGACAAATTTTCCATGACTAGGGAGTGTCCAGGCCCCCTGGTAGTGTGTGACATGATCTTAATACAGCATTTTTTCTAAGGGCATGTAACTATGGTTGGGGTGGTTTTAACAGACCAAGACCCATCTCCCAGGGCCTCACCACCAGAAAAGGCTCCTGTGGCTTCCAATGGCCCTTCACTGTCCTTCCCTCTGGCCACTCTTGGCTGAGGTCGACCTCACACTTTCACTGTCTCAGCACTCAAGGGAAATGCAGACCTGGGTGAATCTCAGATCTGCATTTGCTGTGTTGCTAAGAACAGCCTAGGGGAGCAGCTAGGATGAGAGTCCATCCCTGTAAACCTTGTCCTGGGACCAGGGTAGGTACAGGTGCTTCATCCAGCGTCACCAATTTGTGGTCTTATATTGCGCAGTTCAGTTGGGAGCAGAATCTTGAGAAGGGTCCAACCTCAAATGCTGTCCATGCCTGTGGCCACCAACTCCACAGAGCTATGCCACACCCTGAGCCCACAGCTCAGAACCACACTGGGGCAGGACCATACCCACACTGCTGTAGGTTACCTACTATTTAGACCATCCTGTGGCTCAAGACTCTCCAACAAACCTCCAGTGGGGTTGGCCAGAATGGAGGCCCCAGGTACTGAAGCCATTTGTGTCCCCTGCCCCTAGATTTTCCATAAGCTCTATCTGCAGTCAGGCCTCTGCATGCAGGCCATTGGGATCTGCAGTGTTAGGTAGCACCAGTCTGTACTAAGTTGCAAGGATAAATGGGGTGCTTTCTACCCTGTGCTACCACCAGTGATGAGGTTTACTCAATGCCGTGGAATCCAAGGTAGAGGTAGTGTTTCTAATAGCAGCTGGTTCACACCTAGGTCTCACAGCACAGGACCTGCACTGTCTCAGGAGTGCACCCAGGCCCATACTGATCCTTGGAGTGTTAAATCATGCATCTGTTCCACTGTGACACAGGCACCTTCCTGGTGCCTGGAAACTCTAGAAACTGTCTGCAAGCCCTGGCCTGGGTATGGCTGCCTGAGTTTGGGAGAGAGGTGGTGGAGACATTCCTTGATTAAGCTTCATCACACATGACTCTCACAGGCAGAGGGACCTACAGGTCTGGATGGTATGTTTGCACCAAATCTACCTTAGGATAAGCAATGATGCAGGTCAAAACTCAGGTCTGTATTGCAGGTGCCTTGATCTTTTCCTGAGGCAGATGCAGGACTGGAGTCCTGTGTGAGGTCTGGTATCCATGTGAGGTTTTCTGTTCTGCTATCCTGGGTCTTTCCAGGCAGGTCCCACATGAGCACCAAGGCCAAGTCCTGTGCTGGTTTCTATGAGTTGCTCCCCATTTCATGGATTCTTTTTCCCAAAGCTGTGACCTGAGTTTGGGGAGTGTTGTTGGGGCAGGCAGCCACCTGGATCATGCAGTTCAGCAGGTCCAAGTCTGAGCATTTGCCAAGGGCCAGGGTTTGTGAGCTCTGCCCACCATGGGTCCTCAGTGTGGCAGGTGTGGCACTGAGTTCAGGTCTAACCCTAACTTCACTCTCCCTCCCTCTGCAAACCTGAGGCCTCCATTGCCTTTGACTCAGTTTTGGAAAGTGGTGACCTGGGCAGCTCTTTCTCTGCTTCCACACCCAGCATTTCTTCTGGTTAAACTAAATCTAGGTACTAGCTTCCTAGATCTGATGAAAGTAGCTCTATGCAGGAATATGTGCTCTGAGGTGTGTCTCTGTGGAGACCAACAGAGAACCTGATGAAGCTGCCTTCTTGCTCTGCCTTCCATGGATCCCTCTCAGTGTTAAACTCCCATCAAGCTGGTGTGATGATCATTAGAAGTGCCTGGAGTGCCCAGGTTTCCTCCTGGGTTTCAAGTTTCATTCCTTACACTGTGTGCTCTGCCCCAGGAAAGAGCACAGGAGCAGGGATGTAGTTTCTGGCATGCCCAGCACTGTGTGGGAAGGAGGCTGCCACCTCCTGCTGTGACATGATGCCCTTTGCACTGTCAATAACTCAATGTCATGTAGCTCTGAAATTTTTTAAATATATTTTAAAATGTTGACAGAACTTTATTTTATTCATTTCTCATATGTGGTGCTGAGAAGCCAACTCAGTGCCTCACACATGCTAGGCAAGCGCTCTACCACTGAGACACAACCCCACTCCCATGTAGGCCTGAAGTTTGAGAGGATAAACTAGTCAACCTTGAGCTGATATCACATGCTGCGATTGCCATGTTGGGAATTGTGTTTGATATCTTCTTCTGATCCTCCTTTATATGTTTTTTGAGTTCATTATTGCTATACATAATATTTGGGGTCCACTTTGACATATGCATACAAGCATGGCATAATATCTGCTCCCACAGTGGTGAATGTTTTCCAAAAGATGATCTCATAGAAGTGGAGAATGTATGGGAGGTTAGCAGAGGCTGAGTGAACATAGGCTCTGAAAGCTGGAGAGGTGGCTCAGTGGTGCTCAGTTACTGTTAGACCTGCAGGACTGTCTGGGGCACTCTGGACAGCAGGATGGCTACAGGCCATGATGGTGTACAGTGCCCTTCAAAGCCAACAAGAAGGAGGTCAGTGTTTACACCATGGAATGAAAAATGCTTGGGATGAGAGATGTGCATAAGCTGATTTTAAATACAATGCATACATATATTGAAACAATCCATAGCACCCCATAAACATATACACAATTTATGTCTTCATTCCTCAGTTAAGGTGGATGGGAGTAAAGGGGATACTACTGGAGATTAATTGGAGCAAATTTTGTTATACAGTTAATAAATATGCAAGTTGAACCCCACAGCTCTGTGTAACAATGTGGCATAAATATGTGATTTAAAATGAAATAAAATAAATTCAATTAAATTTAAAAAATTTGAAAATATTAATTTCATAAGAGTCCTAAAAAATAAGATATCTGGGGTAAAGAAAATATTCATTCCCTGCTGTCAATTTTTATTAATACATAGCTAAAAACTAAACATCTGACAAAACAAAAATGTACAATTTTTCTATTGAATCGAACAAGCCCACATCAAATTTGGCTTCTTGTAAGTATTCAAAACATATTTTCATCACATATTTTTGCAACCTTAATAATATTCCCATATTTGTTTAGGCCACAAAAGATTCAAAGGACTTAAATGATAATAATATGAACAAAAATATTGGAAAGAATGGGCAAACATGGGATTTTAAAGAAAACCAGCTGTGTGGGAATTGGATGAAAATTTTGCACAGATATTCAGTTAAAAAGATCACAGAAAATGAAATGAAAGAGAAATAAAGTACATGCAGAATTACACAATTCTCCCATAAGAAATGAGAGTATAAATAAGATATTGGTGGCATGAAATAATCACTCAAAGTGATCATTAACAGGGGAAACTCTTTGAATGATTTTGAGGTTTAAGAAATTCGAACAGGATCAGACCCATTCCAAACAATGACTAAGAAATAAATTCATAAAGATTAATCAAAGTATTGAGATTCTTAGAATAAAAGACCTGTAAAAGCTATTTCTAAAGATCAACAACTTATATTTTTAGCAACTTGGAAAGAGCAGCAATTATTCAAGTGAAAAATGAGAAGAGAGGAAGGAAAATTCATGCCAAGAAACATTTTTAAAAAACTGAGTGCACAAAATGAAGTCTATGAAATTGAATTGTTGTTTCTGACTCCATAACTGACTTCTCAGGAAATTATAATTAAGCAAAACTGTTGTCATAAATTGATCAAATAGATTCCAAAAACCAACCACTCAGAACACCCCATTGTGAATGACTAGAGGATGTTGCTCCCAAAACTTTGAAGAACAGGGAAATCAGCCATTTTTAAGCTACTCCAGACAATTGGAGTCCAAAGTACTTGTGTCTTGGCATCTGCCTCTCACTAGACACAGAGCCCAGGTTGGGAAGCATCATGGCCTTTACTAAAAGGTTTACAAAGGGGAGAACATACAGCTCTCACTGGATAGAGAACACCTCTGGATGTCTTGTGCATATGCTTATGCACCACCAAATAATAGGATTCTGGAATCCAAATCTGTCCACTGGGCAGCTTATGATGCAGGCAAATGTCACCTCACACACTCACAATGCCTTTCAAGCCTCTCAGCTTGCTTCCTAAGCAGGAAAGTACCACTGAAGTGTCTTCCAGGTGCCAGGTAAACTTCCTTACACAGCTCCATGCCTCAGGGAAGGAGAATCTCTAAGGTGGATACCTCAGTCTAACCCAAATTTCCTCTGTGCTTGACAGAGAAGGTGCCCAGGATTACATGACTGGAACATTTTCTCTAATTCTTCCTCTGTATTTAGCTGGTTTTGGAATAACTACCAGTGTGTGCTGGATTTCTACTTTGCTATTGAAGAGGTCAACAAGGACTCCCTCCTACTCCCCAACTTGACCTTGGGTTTCCATGTCTACAATGCCTTTTCCAGTGACCAGTTCACCTTGTGGAACACTCTGTTTGGGCTGTGTGGAGAAGTGGAGCCTCTTCAAAATTTTAACTGCCAGACACACAGCAAGCCTGCAGCCATCATTGCAGAAACCACATCAGCATTCTCAGCTGAGATTGGAACCACTCTGGAGTTCCACAAGACCCCACATATAGGTGGGATAGGAATTTTGGAGAGAAATTTGGATCTCTTCCAAGGACAGTCCCTCATATCTAATCAAAGGAAAATTCAACTACTGGCTTTGGTATCCAATAAGGTATAAAACACACCCCAGGGAATTGTATAGGTTGCAAGACATCTCCATTTATTTCATCCTTGATTCCCACTACTTGAGATGAAATGCTCATGAGAGTCTTCCACATTGTCTTTTATGGGAAGTCACATGTCTTTGAGGGATCTGGGGCTAGAAATCATGGCCTTCTTGTGCTCAGAATGAGAGTCTGGGCAATCACTACAGCCCTCTTTCCCATTTCTAAACTACTCCACCCATGAACCCTTTTACTATAATATTCTGTCATTCCCTGAACAGAAGAGCAACCCAATTCCAATTGAATTCAGAGTCATGTCAGCTGTCTTTGCTCATTAGGTCACATATGGACCTTGGGATTCCATGCTAAGTGACAATACCAATTTCCATCACTCTATCAGATGGCCCCCAAGGACAGCTCTCTGGTCCATAGAATGGTCTCCTTATTGCTGCACTTTGGCTGGACGTGGGTGGAACTCTTCATATCTGATGAGTTGAAGAGAGAGCAGTTCCTGAGGGAAATGAAAGCAGAGATGGTAAGAAAATGGTATCAGTGTGGCCATAAAATATAAGTTCCCTGACACCAAATCAATGTATGGACCAGGTGACATCAACTTCATGAGTAGGATCAGAGTCTCCTCTGCAATGTGCACATACTCCATGGTGATGTAAGGAGCCTCATCACTGTGGACATTGCAGCAGAATTCTTTCTAACCACAGGAAAGGTATGGATCATGGCAGCAAAGGAGGATATTGTCATGTATGAGATAAACCACATGTTGCACTCTTTCCATGGAAGCTTCTCATTCTCAAATCACAAGGGGAAAATCCCTGGATTCCAACAATTTCTCCAAACACTGAACCCTTCCCAGTACCCAGAAGACTTTTACTTCCCTAAATTGTGGTTGCACCTTTTTCATTCCTCACCTGCTGGGTCAATATGTGGAAGAATTGATAACTGCCCTCCCAATGCATCCTTTGAGTTTGTGTCAGGAGTAATTGACATGGTGACCATGTCTGACTCCAGCTACTTCATCTATAATGCTGTGTATGCAGTGGCCCATGTCATCCATAAAATGCTTGTTGGGAGAAGAGAAAGGAGACCTTTGGAAGACCACTCTAGCCTTCATCCCTTGCAGGTTAGCCTCCTCCAAAGAAGAAGAAGCACTGATCACCTGATGACATCTGGAGGTGTTTTGTTCAGGTGCATCATGACCATGTTTTCATCTTAACATCAACAGAATGAAGCAAAATCAGTTATCAATTCTTTCACACTCGATTCAGGAATATCTGTAATTATCATCTCTACCAGGAGAATTCTACCAGTAGAAAATATTTCCTGTTATTTCATAGAATATTGCTTGCCAAACATTTCTGAGTATAGGATGAAATACCATATATATGCAAACTCTTCATGATAAACCAACTGTCAATTTATCAATTCTGTCCATCTCCTTAGTATGTACACAATGTCAGAAACATGGACATGGTGGCCTCATCTGTTGGCAGCCCTTTCATCCAAAGTCCTGAATATGTCATTCCTCAAGGCCTCCATGTGATATTGGGTGAAAGAGAATTTTTTTCTATATAACAACCTGAAATGCTTCAGGAATGAATCAGTTTTAGACAACACTCTTCTCCCCAAACTTAGAGCCAGCCTGGGAACAGAGTTTGTGGTTCTGCTTTAGATGTTATGCCACTAAAGATGCCTATCAACTCAAGACATCTGCCTGGGTCATATACAGATTTTTCTGAATTTCCACGTGGCTTCTCTGAGTCCACAATCCATGCATGGAATACATTAATCAGCTCTTCTTCTCATATACAAGTTTAAATGCTCTAATGAAATGTGTTTAGGTAACCAATTAAATTTAACATGTAGACAGCTGTACATGCACATGTCAAATCTCATGTTCTCACATGTAATTCAACATCTAGTGTCTGGTTTTACTCACAGTAATAAACAACTCTTTGAGAGGCCGAATTGAACTTATTTAGGAATGACATTTAGAAATGGAAGTGAATTCACCAAGTCAGAATCCATATGTGATGTGTCCTGTTTAGAATGCTTCTACTCCACACAGCTGAAGACTTGAACAACAGTTGCTTCAAGAACAAGAGTTAGTTATATTCTCCAACACAGTGTTACTGGCTTCAGAGATTTAAGGTTAGCAGTCTTCTAAAAACTTCACTAGAATCTGGAGTTTTGATGATTTCATTGTTTTTTAAATTTATTTTATTTGTTCTAATTAGTTGTACAAGACAGTAGAATGCATTTCCACATTTTGAGTGATCATAAATAAATCGAGTGTAATTTCTCATTTTTTTGATTGTACATATTGTAGGATCACATCAGTCATGCAGTCATATATGTAAATGAGTTAATGATGTGTGTTTCATTCTACCTCCCTTCCTTCACCCAATCCCCTTCACCTCTCTTCCCTCCCCTCTACCAAATATAAAGTAGCTCTATTCTTCCCTAGCAACTCCCCTCTTATTTTGAATTAGCATCAATATCAGAGAAAATATTCAGTCTTTGGTTTTGGGGATTTGGATAATTTTGCTTAGAATACTATTCTTCAATTCCTTCCATTTACCAGCAAATGCCATAATTTCATTCTTCTTTAAAGCTCAGTAATATTCCATCATGTACATACCACATTTTCTTTATCCATTCTTCTGTTGAAGGATTTTGAGCATAGATTGCTACATGATATTCACAAGACAATCACATTTAAAAAACTGTCTGAGGCATATCATATTATATACTCCCTTACATTTATTGTAGCATAATTGATATGTAAAACAATGCCAATATTTAACATAAACATTTTCAAGGTTTTTTACAAGAATACATTCATGCTACCATCACCACCAACAAATCAATCTGTGTTGTATACATTTCTGTGTGCAAGGATTGGTGCCTAAGATCCCCTAAATGGATTTGATTGTTCCAGTTGCAAGGAGCTCATGCCAAGGCCACACTGGGCACATAATCCTAGAATTTTTCTGGCTGGATAATTCCATGTCAACATTGTTCTTCACATCTGAGTCCATGAGATGGTGACCACGCAAACAGGACTGAGTCACTAACAGAAATGACTCTGGAGTGGTGGGAGGTGGAAATGAAGGACTGCTTGGTAATGTGACTTTCCATCTTTCATGTCTATGCACCTTTCATCTCCAAATTCTGCCCCTCCTCCAGCTTCATCAATTCCTGAAGAATATCCAGTTTACAAACAGCCCTGGGGGCCACATCTCCCTAGATGACAAAAGCAACCAGATGCTCCAGTATGACATCCACAACACTGTAATTTTCCCTGCTGGTCTTGGGCTGCTGGTTATAGTAGGAGAGTTTGTCTCTAAGAGTCCACTTGGTCAAGGCTTGGTCATCAGTGAAGAGATGATAGAATGGCCCATTGGATTCACAGAGGTGCAATCTCGTTTCAGTATTTGATACATGGGAGGGATCTGAATGGGGACCTGAGGTGAGCCTAACTGTGACCCTTAAGCCAGCACTAAATTCACCCTTCCCATCTCCACTGGTACTAGTGGTCTTGCTTTTGTATATTCTAAGCTGAATTCCACACCAAGAGCACGTTCACAGAAACAATCATTTTTAGTTGGTATATATTAGTTCTAGTAGCAATTGAGAGAATGAAATGTACAAAGTTAATGCATGGAGATAAACAGATAACAATGGAGATGAATAAGCATGAAATGTGTCCCTCCACATATCCTGAAACCTTTTATTAAGTATGGTCCAGATATTTATTATGCTTTGATGCCTCATGAATATGAATAAATTATGGACTCACACATTTTGGAGAGACCATTCCCATCCTCCTTTAGCATTTTATTTTTTATATGCCTATAATAAACTTTTTTTATTTTTTTCATTTTTTATTTTAGTTCATTGTACACGAATGGAGTGCAACTATCATTTTTCTGGTTGTATACAAAGTAGACTCACAAAATTTGCATTTTTGTACATATACATAGGGTATAGATGTTTGTCTCATTCCATTATCTTTCCTTCCCACCCCTTCTCCACTCCTCATTTTCTTCTATACAATCCATCCTTTCTCCATTCTTCCTGTGCCTCCCTCCCAACCCCACTATGTGTCATCAACCACTTATAAGAGAGATCACTCAGCCTTTGGTTTTGGGGATTGGCTTATTTCACTTAACATGATCTTCTCCAATTCCATCCATTTACCTGCAAATGTCATAATTTTACTATTCTTTATGGTTGAATTATACTCCAGTGTGTATATATACCACAGTCTCTTTTTTCATTCTTCTATTGAGAACCAAGTCTGGTTCCACAATCTAGCTATACTGAATTGGGCTGCTATAAACATTGATGTGGCTGCATCACTGTAGTATGCTGATTTCAAGTCCTTTGGGTGTGGTTCCTTTGGCATTTTAGACCATTCAGTATTCAGTCTTTCTTCTACTCAGCATTGTTGTAAAGTGGAACCAGAGCAGACTGTGGAAGTAAGGAGGATGAGTGTGACGGGCGCTAACACCATGCCAGGAGCTCAAGTTCTGAAGATGCAGGCTCGAGTTTAATGCAGAACAACAAGCATATATAGCAGAAATTTACTTAATTACAAATTGCCAGTCGCTGTTAACACTCTCATGTTAAACTCCTGATTATGCTCGAGCTAGGCTTGTGATCACAACAATTAAAGGAAGAGAAATGCCTGAGCTCTGTGTCCTCAGGTAATCCTACACAGCATCTCAATGAATTGGCACAACTTTTATCATATTTTGACATTGAGATAATCCCACACTGTGTCCAGGAAATTTACATAAAAATCATGATTCCACATATGAAGCATTGTTAATTGGGAGCAGTGGTGCCCAACTGTGCATAGTGGTGCATGCAATTCCAATTACATGGGTAACTGAGTCAGAAGGATCATAACAAGTTAAAGGTGAGCTGGGACACTTATAAACATAAAGAATTGGATCTGGATTTTAGCCCAGGATTAGAGAACTTGCCTAGAAAGTATGAGACCCTGGGATCAATCCCCAATTGTACAAAATGAATGAATGAATGAAGTAAAAAAGGAAGGAAATAGAAAGATAGAAAGAAAGACATAAAGAAAGAAAGACCAAGAAGGAAGGCATGGTACAAAATTGTCAGGCATAGAAGCTCCTGGAGTCATTACCACATAAAAACTTGCATCCCAGAGCTATGCAAGAAGAGGTTAAACACAAAGAGAGAAAAGACGAGGGCTGTGGCTGATGAAGCAGTAAAGAAAAGTGACAGGGATCCTTGAGAATATTTGGTAATACAGTCAAGATAACAGATGTAAACCAGGTCAAGAAGTTGAGGCCATGTCAACATGGTGGGAGCTGGTGGAAGATATGCTGACGACTTCATACCCACACTAAGATCTCTTAGGAGAGACATTGAAAGACTTTGAAGCTTCTGACAATGTGCAGAATCATGACTGGTACTTCTCTTTTCCCCTCAGACTCCTCGATCTGTGTGCAGCCAGAGCTGTGGTTTAGGATTCAGGAAAATCCCCCAGGAAGGAAGACCTGCCTGCTGCTTTGCTTGTGTGTTTTGCCCAGAGGGACACATTTCCAACCACACAGGTAGAAGATGTAGAAGGAGCCTATAGACACTCTGCCTCCTAACCAGTCCCAGGGGAGAAGGAAACCAAGGCTGTGGGCCTCACCCTGGACCACAGAGCACCCTGCTCTCCATCCTCCATTCATTCACTCTGCCACTCTTTCCGTTGTAGCATCACTGCTGCTACCTTGTTAGGGGTCAGCTCTTTTCAGCAGTGCTCTTCCTGTTAGGCACCCCTGTGGAGCTGACTCCAGTTGTCATTGACCTTGACCATCAGTGCTATTGAGACAGTGATCTCCTGAGATTACCCAGTGCACCAGGCAGAGTATACCCATGCATGAACTGGTTAACACCCAGAGTTCCCTGGGTTCACTGAGGTCTTGAAACCAACACCTCTGCATATTGTGTAAATAATGGTGTCCATATTCTATTGCCTTTTGTACAATGTCATAAACACTGCCGAGTACTAAGCAAACAGCAGAAATGTGAAGAAATAAATAATGGTGAATTGCAAAATCCCTCTCAAGCATGAAATGAATTCAAATGGTAAGTCATAGCAACATAAATGATTTTGATAGCAGTAGCTCATGGAAAAGATTTCATTTTAATTATTTGTATGTCAAAACAATTTTGTGAAATAAACAGGATTAATTTAAGAAATCTTCCATATTTCAACGTGCAAAGAAAAAATATTCTAATGAATTGAACTCCCCAATAATTACTGTTCAATCCAATCATCATTTGGTTTCATTTGGTTTCCATCACTTGGCAGAGTCAATAGATGCCTTCAGGTAAAAATAAGCTAACAAAATCTCACTGTGATTTTTTTTTTAAATTTTAAATACTGAATAAGTGTGTAACATAAGAGAGAAATAAAGGCACATGGGCTCAGAACTCATAATGTAACTTACACATGCTTGTGTGTGCCAAGCCCTCAGACTGATGACAGGAGCCCTCTTCACTAAGGGAGAGGGACCATCTCAAGAGATGCAGAAAGAACCCCTGGAAGATATTTGCACAGATCTGTGTACAGTTGCATGAGTGCATGTACCAATGAAAACCAATTAAATGAAGGAAATACCTGGGGAAATGCTGGCTACTGCAGTAAACAGAGTTGAATGGAAGCAGAAACACAGCCAATACCAAAGCCATGGCTGAGGCTGCATCCTTGCTATGAGAGCAGTTGTGAGCCATGGAAGAGGAAACACAGGGCTCCCAGGTCAGGATGCCATGAACACCACCCCTAAGGAGAGTACCCAGATATACTGCCTGCTTTATATGAATGGAAATGTTTAAAGATATGTCCTGTTCTTCACTCAATAGATTGAAGACCCAATTCATGTAAAACAATAATGCAACAGCAATATATTTCCATTCAAAATCATAAGGTTTTGAATTGACAAGAATAGTCACAGAAAAATGAAAATGCAAAATAAAAAATATTTGACATCAGATATCAAGGTATATATTTCAATTTTTATTAGTTCTTTTTAATTATAAAAAGCATTATAAATTATGATTTGACATAGTTATAAATGCATGGAATATAATTTCTCTTATTCAGTCACCAGTACTCCTGCTACCAGATATCAAGTTATTTTCTTATTTTTATTGGTTCTCTTTAAACTAACTTTAGGATTCACTGTGACATAAACACATGGAATATGAGACACTCTACATTAGTCCCAGTGCATCCCCTTCCCTCCACTCTCCATATTTCTATTCCCTTTCCTCTACTCTATTGATCTTTCTGCTATTTATGTGTAGTTTTTAAATACTGTCTATATATAAAGTTATATTCAAAAATGCACCAGATATAATTTTAGTGGGAAACACAGTCTGTGCCAAGAAAGATACACTTCATTTCCTGAGCTAATCTGAGTAAGAGCAGCTTTTAGTTTGATCCCCCAGGGCAATGCTATAAGTGCAGCCACACAGCTCAATATGAGGAAGACACTGGGCAGGTATTGAATAGGTGTAAGAACCCAGGTCTTGGGGACAGCTTGCAGTCACATGGTGACTGACCTCCAACCACAGCTTCTGAAGATCCCACTGGAGTGGATTTGTCTTCTCCACAGTTGAGAACATTCTTCCACAGTCAGTAATGTAGGAATTTCTCCACATATCTCGGGATTATATCAAGCAGGCTGTATTCACCATTATCTTGTGAACATAAAAGTTTTTTTCAATATGTCAAAAATGAAGAATGCTAGAAATGAAACATTGAAGCTTTCATTTTTGCACAGATGAAGACCAGTGTGGCCAGTGCCCGCCAAACAAGTACCTTAGCAGTGAGATGAATACTGCCTCCCCAAGATTGTGAACTTCATGGACTTTGACAATGCTCTGGGGAAGACCCTGGGATGCACGGCTCTCTGCTTCTCTGTCCTCACACCTACTGTCCTTGGGGTCTTTGTGAGGCAGAGAAACACTGCCATAGTCAAAGCCAAAAACCAGGCTCTCAGCTACATCCTGCTCATCTCCCTCCTCCCATGCTTCCTCTGCTCTCTGCTCTTCATTGGCCATCCCAACATGGTCACCTACATCCTCCAGCAGACCACATTTGGACTGGAGTTCACTGTGGAAGTTTCCACTGTCTTGGCCAAAACTGTCACTGTGATTCTGGCCTTCAAGGTCACTGCTCCAGGGAGAAGGATGAGGCACTTGCTCGTGTCAGGGGCACCTAACTTCATCATTCCCAGCTGCTCCCTGATCCAACTGACTCTCTGGAGTCTGACTGGGGACCTCTCCTCCCTTTGTGGACACAGACACACACTCTGAATATGGCCACATCATCATCACATGCAACAAGGGCTTAGTCACTGCCTTCTACTGTGTCCTGGGATACCTGAGCTCTCTGGTCCTAGGGACCTTCACAGTGGCCTTCCTGGCCAGGAACCTGCCTGACACCTTCAATGAAGCCAAGTTCCTGACCTTCAGCATGCTCGTGTTCTGCAGTGTCCAGTTCACTTTCCTCCCTGTGTATCACAGCACCCAGGGCAAGGTTATGGTGACCATGGAGGTCTTCTCCATCCTGGTCTCCAGTGATGGGCTCCTGGGCTGCATCTTTTCCCCAAGAACTACATTATTCTCATAAGACATGAAAAGAACTCTCTGAAAGATTTAAAAGTATACAAGAACTTCTAGGGGAGGTCAAACCAGGCAACCAATCTCAACACCTCACAGCCTGGAATCACAACAATGTGGGAACTGCAGACCAGATGGAGGATGTCAGGGACAAAAATTAAATACATCCTGGACAGTCTCAGAATGGGAGGAACTCTGAAACTCTAGTAAGTAGAAGGGAAAACAGGCAGGAATTCCTTAGGCCTGAACACTGACACAGTGGATCATGAAGGAAGGGTAACAGGTTGAGAAAGAGCGAGAAGCTTTCCACACAAGCTTACTTCCCTGAGAACAGGAGAATGAAAAGCCAGGCCATGTTAACCCAGGACAGGAGCTCAAAGCACTGAGGGCAACAGAAGTGAACACGTTCACTCAAACTGCTGGTGCAAACTGCGCCTGCCAGCTGTCTTGTAGGAGCCCCTCCTCAGCCTGCCTCCTGGCAGCAGTTGAATCTGTGCCACTTCTCCCCATCTACAGACAGCAGCAAGTATGCCCTATGGAATGCCTTGAAATATCCAGTCCCTGGATTCCCCTACAGAGGGATTGGTGCTAGTTGAAAGCTCAAAAACCCCTTCTCCCCACAACTGACAAGGGCAGCAGGACAAAGCCAATCTGGGAGCAAGACACTCTCAGGGACTGTGGCACCAGGAAAGCTGCAAGTGCCCCAGCTGTGGACCACAGCCAGCAGAAACACCCCAAAACACACTGGTCCCCACAGAGGTTAGCACTACAGAGGCCACCAAAGGCAGGCAGACACAGGCCCCTGACTGCCAACAGCACTGCTTCTCTGCTGTGATTCGACTGTGAAGATCTCTTGTGTCTCACCAGGTTTTCTTAAAAATCTCAATTTTGCTTTCTTTTTCAGGCAATCCATTGAGTTCTTTTTGTTTGACATTGGTGAAGCATTACTGTGTTCTTTGGTGGCCTCATGTCACCTTGGTTTTTATGTTTTGTGATCCTACATTAATTTTGGTGCATCTGTGGATCTTTTGATCAGTTTGGATTGCTGCTGTGATGGCCTGAGGACATGACTCCTGCTCCTTCACTCTTCCAAAGCAGCCTCACACCGACAGCTCTCCAGGGAGTTGCCAGGCCTTTGGTAATGGACTGTGGCTACATCGTTGGTCCCACTTGTTTTGAGGTTCCAGCTTTGTGGACACAGCAACCACTAATTCTTCCATTGCTCTACCCTGCAGATGGCAATTATAGGTCTACCCAGCTTCTGGTCATGGAAACAAACCTAATAAATGCCCTTTTCATAATCAAACCTACCTACATATCCTGTTGGCTCTGTTGATCTAGAGAACCCTGACTAATACCAATTTTTCAACCAGGAGTAGTGTTGTTGCTATGACAAACCTGACCCTGTGGTTCAGAAAAATTTGAGGCTAGGTTGCAGGGAGGACATTTTGAACAGTTTAGAGATCCAATCTGGGAAAGCTTTAGAATGTTGTAAGCAGAGTTTAATGGAAAATTCTGGTAGAAGTCTATTAGGACAGACTGATTGAAATGCACTCAGTAAAGACTGGGCTCATGAGGTTTCAGAGAAGGAAGCCTCTTAGAAATTACACTAGAGAATATTCATGTTATGTCCTCAGAAACAAATTATCTTTAATTTGTCATGTCCTGGGATTTTCTGTAAAGCTGAATTTAAAGGTGTAGGCCTAATTAATCTGTCAAGGAAACACAGGATTCAGGGGATGACATGGACATTGATACAACATCCAACCAAGTTTACTGTGAATTCAGGAATAGCAAGCAGAGCAGAAAACATGAAAAACTGCAGTTTGGACAGAAAACAGTAAAACTGGAGCTAAGAAAGTTATGATTCTTAAAGGCATTTTAGCCACTGAAGAGATGCTAAGTAGTTAGTGGGGAGACAATAGTAAAGATTTCCTGAGGACATCTCAGGAATTGACAAGACGATACTCTTCTCAGGATCAAGGGTGTAAAAGTAAAATTTCCTTCCAGAGAGACCATGGGAGCACCCTGCTTACACAAAGAGACCTAGAAAGATTTTCAACCATGCTCACATGTCCAGGCAAACAGAGGTTACTGGAAAGAAGGTTCCAGGATGCTTGGCTACTATTCCTGATGGTAGTTGAACCACATGGTGCTGGTTGTAGGAATGTAGGATGCTAGAGTTAGGGCATTATGGGGTCTCCACCTAAGATTTCAAAGGAAGGCCTAGGAGGCCAGGCAAATAGCAGGCTTCCCCTACAGGCTTCCTCTGAGCAAGTGATGCATGAAAAGTGAGAAGGAAACCAAAGCTGTCATGAGAACCCCAAGATTAAGACATGCCATTAAAATGTGGTGTCTGCTAGGGAAGCTGCAGGAATCACAAAGAAACAAGCCAAGAGAGAGATTGCCTGGGCTGCAACCAGCAAGACTATAGGGGCAGAGCTGCTCAAGCCATTTGAATAGAACATCACAATGACTTGTGCCCAAGATTTTGGATGTGGAGTTACAGGGTTTCTTTGCCCCAATGGATCTCAGTGTTGTTTTGATCCCATCCCTTACTTCCATGCCCCTATTTGTCCCTTATAGAATGGAAAGGTTTACTCTGTACCATTAGATACTGGCTATATGTGACATCGAAGAGATTGCTTTGAGCCTCAGGTGAGATTTTGGACTTGGACTTTTGGGCAATGTTGGAACTGTGAAGAATATGGGGACTCTGGGAAAAGGGCTAAATGTATTTTGCATTATGAGATAGGCATGAGTTTCATGGGGCACAGGGATAGAATATTATAGTTTAGACATGAAATGTCACACAAAGGCTTATGTGTGAGTCGTAAGAATTTTCAGAGGTGAAGGCATTAGATTATGAGAGGTATGAAGAAATTACTGGATTAATCCACTGATATGGACTAAATGGGCACTAACAGTAGTCAGGTATGGCATGACTGAAGAAGGTAGGTAACATGGGAGCATGTCTTGGAGTTTAATTTTTCCTTCTTGAGGCAAGCTCTACCTCTGATTCCTGGTTACCATATCCTCATGCCTCTGGGGTGGATATTATCAGATAAGAAGTGTTGGTTTGTATAGAGGTAAGCAAATCCTCTTGAACTCCTGAGTGGAATAGCAACTAGTGCATGCTTCATGGTGTTCAGAAGCTAGAAATAGTACTCCACCTAACCCAGAAACCCCTCTGTGGCTGTGCAGCCAAGCACAGTGCACCAGTGTGTGCAGGACACAAGGGCAGCCCTGTGTTCACTGCAGCATCATCTCCATATCCATGACAAGGAACCACCCTCAGCATGTCGACTGATGCCTGAACACTGGAAGAGTGGCACACACACAAGTGGCATACTCCTAAGCTTTTGAAAAGAAGGAAATCCCAACACATTTAGCCAACATGGATTAACCTGTAGGGCATTCAGTGAAACAAGCCAGGACAAGCACTACCCTCACAGATATGTAGAGTATTGAAAATTCAACTTACAGAAACATAGAAGGAGATGCTTACCTGAGTCTGGGAGGTGGGTGTGGGGATGGGAAGATTTTTACCAAAAAACACTTTCTGTTAGGGCAGCAATTTCTTTTTTCATGCTTTCATTAGTGCAATACAGTTCTACAGAATATCATACTTCCTTTTGACATAAGCATGCATGTATGGAATATAATTTGCTCCATTTCATGCACCTAGCATGGGTTGTGCATTTTACAAATCCAGGAGTCACTACTCCTTGAGTGCCCTATTCCAGGAAGAGGACAGTTAGTTGGCCTAACATGATTATTTTCTTTCTTGCACGTGTGTGTGTGTGTGTGTGTGTGTGTGTGTGTGTGTAATCAGCTTTCTGTTGCTGTGATAAAATACCTGCGAAAATCAACTTAAGGGAGGAAGGTGAATTTTGCCTTTTTAGCTTGTGGGTTTCAGAGGTTTCAGTCTGTGATGAGCTGGAGCCTTTGCTTTCAGGCCTGCAGTGTGGTGGAGACATCATGGCAGGAGGGCAGGGTGGAGAGAGGATGCTAACTTAATGGCATGAGGGAGAGAGAGATAGAGGACAGAGAGAGGGGTACACCTGAGACAATACACAGTCCTCCAGGACCCACTCCCTTCAACTGGTTCCACCTCCTCCAGCTTCCTTCTTCCTTCCCACCCTTCCTTCCTATTAATAAGTGATCATGAAATGCCCTGGTCCATGCCAGGCTTTCTTCGGGTTGCTGGTTTATTAACAAGAATAACAGAACATTCAAGCTCCAAATTCTCATGCAGCTCACATGCAGCTGAACAACTGAACAATACAAGTTGTGAGACCACAGCTGCTGTTCAGCAGAGCAGGGTTGCTGGTCAGGAGGGTCTAGGTGGAGATTCTTAGCTCAGAGTGGTCAGGAGTTGCTACTGCATGGAAGGGGCATTTGAGCTGAGATTTGAATGGCATGTCGTGTGAGTGGGGAGCTGTGTGCATTGAGGGAAAAGGGGTTGCAGATGTCCTGACCAAGGATGGGCTTGCTGGCCAGAACTGGGTCAACATTTCAGGAATCTTTGTGCAGGTAGAAGGTCTGCAAAGTATGCACCAGGTCCAGAGGGAACTGCAACACAAGCTGCCCCATCGTCAGATCTTCACCTGAATCTCCCTCCCAACATCCTCCAACTGTGGATCAGTAGGGACAGAGAGAGCCTCATGGCCAAGGCTCTAAGACAGGTGCTCGCACCTCCTGTTTCTCTCCACAGGTGCTGGCTCAGCACAAACAGAAGCTTCAGTTGGAGTTTTCAGGGGCCAGTGTGCATGATCATAAGAGTAAGCAAATTATTTGGTGAGGAATGATTTTTAGGAGGAGCCAGGAGACCCGGGAAATCAGAAAGTGCCAGGAAAGTGCAAAGTCAGGTTCCTTGCTGCTTCCAGAAGCTTTCTTGTCTTCCTTGAATCTTGAGATTTCCAAGTTAGAGAGTAACATCTTTGACATATGACTTTTCTTTGGTGCTGAAATGGAAAAGCCTTTGGAGCAACCACAGTATTATACATTCTCTGTGCTTCAGGAGGAAGGGCTCTGTCAGGCTCTCCTAGGTACACACAGTGACAGGGAAGGTGGATGGACATTAAGGGCAGTGGTGGTGTCATGGGGCAGGCAGGGAGTGAGTGGAGCTGAGAAATGGTGGGCAGAGGCAAGGGGAGCTGGGGGTGCTGAATCTTGTCTCTGCCTCCACCCAGCCTCCACAGTGTTTCCAGATGACATTTCTTCCGGCTGTCCCTCATGGAGGCTGGATTCCTTTTGTCGTTTGTGATTTATAATTGTGAACTCATTTAATTGTGAATGAAATCTTGGGACTGCTGGAGGATACATCCCTCCAGGGAGGTTTTGCTCTGATGTCTAATAGATTTGGGGGACATGTCCTAGTTTTCTAGGGTTGTGAAACACAGAGCAATATAATTTTATTGTCTTGTGGCTCTGAAGACTTGGAACTGAGCCACATCCCCTGACTGCAGGAGGGATCCAGTTCCATCCTCTCTCCTCTTCTGTTGGCCTCCTCCTTGATGTGGGTGGCCATCTTCCCCCTGTGTCTCCCACACTGTCTTCTCTCTGTTCATGTTTGTCCCCATCTCTAAATTCCCTCAATGGATAAGGACACAGCTGATGTGGATCAGGACCCACCCCAATGACCTTGTCTTCACCCGATGCCTCCTGTGAGGGCCCTGCCTTCAAATAAGGCTGCATTCTGAGGTTCTGGGAATTAGGGCTTCAGAGATAATTCAACCCAAGGAGAGTGCTAACCGTGGGAAACAACTTTAAGTAAACCCTGCATCTTGGCTTCCCAGGCTTAGATGTTAGTATGAATCTGAACTCACTCATGGGGGTCCAGAGTTATGCCCCACTTCTCTTTCTGTATCTTGCCTCCCTCCTCCTCCTCCTATCATCTTTTCGATTTTCCCTCTCCTCTGCATTAGATCCAAAGGCAACCGAACATTTTGCTTTACTTCCTCTGTTTTCCAGAAATATTTTCATGCTGTCCCTTTCTGTGAGGTGCCCCTGAGGAAGTAAACCGAGTCCACAGCAGGACCCTCGCTGGAATTCCTTATGAGATCCTGTGGGAGGGCAGCAGGTGCTTCATGCAGCACTGCTTTCACAAGACCAGGGGGCTGGTGGGGAGTGGAGAGGCTGCAGGAAAAGGCAGGAAGACAGAAAGGCGCCCCTGTGACCTGGAAAGCTGGGGGCAGGCTGATGGGAAGTGGGTGTCCCAAGGGCCTGGAGAGGGGCAATTCTGTGTTTCCTGAAGTGGAAGCAGGGGAGCTGTCATCTATTAAGCCCTGGTGTCCTGGGGCTGGCTTTCTGGATTACTTGCTAGAGACGATGAGTCAGAGTTCTGGTTCCAGAGATGCTGTCCTCTGACCATTTATTTGCCCATCCCTTGACCCCTTCTGCTTGACCTTGTAGATCAACTTCATCCTCCTAACTTGGACGCTGTGCATCCTGAGGCAGAAGCTTTCCAGCATCAAAACTGGGGTCTCCACACTCAGACACCAGGTGCAGTTCCTTAACCTCTCTGAGGCCGCTTTGCTCGTCTGCAGAATGGGGATGTTAACGTTTCTTGCTTTATGTGTCTTATAAAGTATTTACCACGATTTTAGGAGCAGTGAGTGTTTCATAGATTGCAACAATTAATACGTTCTCTGTGAATACTCATTTGTGCATATTCATAAGAAACAGATTCAAGTGATTTTATTTTTTTGTATACTTTCTCGTTAACAATATCCTAGATACTTTCCCATTTCACTAGAGATTCTTCTGCAATATGCATATTTTCTGCTTGGTGTTTCAGTGTATGGAAGAAGCAGAATTTATTTAAATTATTCCTTATTTATGGACACAAATTATTTCTGCATTTTTTAGTATTTTAGATGATTCTACCTTGAATGTAAATCTTTGCAATTGTGGTTTTAAAATCTCAACAGTAAGTGTGAAACTGACTGAATCAGAGTAAACTGAGTTGAAATGCTTGAAACACAGGTTGCAGATCAGCTTCTAGGAAATTCTCTTCCAGTCACAGTGGAGCCTGTTTACCTGCAGCATCACCAGCACTGGGGTTTGTGGTCATTTCTGTGTTTTCTGCTGGTTTATTAGGTGAAATGTACCATCTCACTATTTGGTCCTGTTTATTATCTACATTATGATTCATGTTTTCACATTCCTGTGATCATCTGTGTTCCTCGACTTCTTTGCTTGGCTAGGTTCATCTTCAGATCTGACAACAACCAGACATTATTTAGTTTTTCTTTTCTTTTTTTCATTATCTAGATTTTCTTGTCAGCAATCTTGGGATGGTTTTTGCCTCTCTCCTTGTCAATGTCTAACTCTTTACCTATTACAAATGTTTTTGAAAGGCAATACAAAAACATATAGCATATAACAAAAATTAAACAGACAACCTCACACGGCTGACAACAGCTCACAGAAATGCACATTTTGTGCTGACCTCAGCTCCAGGCACCTTTCGGGGGTGTCACTCACCTTCCTGACTGGAGAACAAGAATGCAGTGCAGCTTTGTGTTATCACTTTATCAAAGCCAGGGAACCAAAGCAAGTGAGGTCTGATAACTCACTGAGCTAGCGACAGGATCAATCAGAATAGGAACGCAGGCATCTGATCCAGAGCCTGGATCTTTACCCCAATCACCCAATTACCATTCTTGTTCTATTTTAAAAAATGGCCTTATAATCTGCTGTCTGTACAGGTTTGGGATTCTGGATGTCTTGCATAAATGGACTTGAGCGGCATCTGGTCTTCGGAGCCTGGCTTCTCCCATGCAGGGCTCTCACACTTCCAGCCATGGCTCAGAGCTCCTCCATTATCCCAGTGGAGCACTACTCCATGAATGGAGATGCCCCTTTTTCAATTCACTCACCTGTTACTGAGCATTTGGTTTGTTCCTCCTGGGGTGGTGGGCATGGGGAATGCCTGTTCAATAGATAGAGTTTCTCTTTTGAGATGGTAAAATCAGCTTGGAGTTATATGGTGGGAAAAGTTATATGTTGCATGAAGTTGCCAGTGTACCCAATGCCACTAACCTGCACGCTCTAAGTAGCCAGAATGGCAAACTGTGTTTTAGGCGAATTTTCCCTCAATAGAAGAAAAGCTTCATGGCCTCTTATACTAGGGTCCACAGTTAATTTAATGTGTTCATTCACAATGTGGGTCCTTTGGGTCTTTCATACTGCAAATAAAAATTTGTTAAATACACACATGCACATTTCAGTACTGGTGAATCTTAGACCTACTGCATTTTAACTGCCTCTAGATGTGATTTCTCCATATCTGCCATGCCAACTCTCAGACCCGCATGCCTGCAACTCTCCCCTCAGGTTGCTGACCTTCAAGGCCTTTGCCCAGTTCTTCATCTTGGGGTGGTCCTGGGTGTTGGGCTTCTTCCAGATTGGACCTATGGCAAGCATCATGGCATACCTGTTCACCATCATAAACAACCTGTGGGGGGACGTTCATCTTCATCATCCACTGGCTGCTCAGCCCCCAGGTAGGTGGCTGCGCACCACCTCCACCCCATCCACCCATCAGACCCTGAATGCCCTCCCCACCTACAGGACTCCTATCTCTCACATCCACCCATGGGACCCCCACCCCCCTCATCCACTCTGTCACCTCTACCCACCAGACTCCCACCTCTGCCCCCATCCACCAACTGGACCCTCCACCTCCATTCAAAACCTCCACCCCGTCCACCTACCTCTGTCCACCTGTGCCCACCTGTGGCAGAATCCTTTGCTGCATCTGTGGCACCTGTCCTCTTGTGCTGTGTCTCTGTCTCAGATATGGGAAGAATACAGGAGGTGGCTCACTGGGAGGACCAGGCCCAGCTCCCAGTCCCAGATCTTAGGGATCCTGCTGTCCTCCATGCCCTCCTCATCCAAGAGGGTGAGGGGCTGTGCTCTTTGGCTCTGGTAGAGGAATGCTGTGGCCAGGCAGCCCCAGGAGCTAAGCCTGAGCACCTGTTGGCCAGCCAGGTGAAGCTTGGGGTTGGAGGCCGGATGGGAGGCCAGGGTGGTAGGAGGGCCGTGTGGGTTTAAATCCGGCTCTGCCACTCACTATCTGAGCAACCTAAGAAAGGGTGAAATTGTGATGTGCACTGGTATAAGATGAGCATATGTCAAGGGTTTTATTCTGTTCATTATCAACAAGGGGACCAGGTTGATGTTATAACTGGTGTAAAAAATGCCAAGAACATAATAACTGCAATACTCCAAAGGAATGATGGATTAGAAATGTCCAAAAAGCAGTTGCAAGAATGATGTCACAAAGAAATTTGAAGTCATCTCTTATCACACCACTGGAGGATGCCAGTTAGATTTGGCAGGATGTCACCAAGATCCAGTGGCTTAATTATACAGGAAATACTTTTCTTGAAGTAAAGAGTACAGAACTAGGTGTTGCTGTATTGCTGTATTGCTTCTGTATTGCTGTATTGTTGCTGTATTTCTTAGTGATGGCATAAAAGATCCAGACTCTGCACTGGGGATGCAGCTCAGGGACAGAGCAAATGCTCTGTATGTGTGAGGTTCCATATCCAGTACCTTGCAGGGCATGGGGGTGATGTAGGCTCTCCACAGTTTTCTACCTAACTATCATCATGCTGAGTTTTTATCATACTGTTTTCGTTGTTGCAAAATGGCTGTCACAGCTCCAGACATCACAACAATGTACACGGCAAGAAGAGGAATGTGGCAGAAGCAACTCTCCTTTCATGCTTCTGTCTTTAGCAGAAAGTAAAAGCTTTCCCAAAACCCTCTTAGAAGAGTTTTCTTCACCTAATTCGTTAGGAATATGTAATGTGGCCACTCCTACTTGCAAAGGAATCTGAAAAAACAAGTTTTTGGTTTTGTGGCTTCTAGAATTGGAGCGACCTTTGTAGGAGAGGCTGGGAATGGCTTTTGGGTTAGCTAGCAGTGCCTGCTATACTGAGAACAATCGTTTCTCAACATTTCCATGTTTTTCCTGGTAGACGTTGCTGCTATATTTATCTTTGTGCATTTTGGTAAGATCCATGGCTGTAGATATGACCTTTGAACTAACTTTCATATTAATCACCCTTCAGACTCTGAGGAAGTTTTCTTTTGTCTCTACCAGGGTTAAGGACCTTTTCTACTTTTGAATACTCTATCATGGAACAGACTTCGAGAATTCTAAGTGCCTGCAGGAGCCTGGGCTGAACTCCCTTCACTGCCTACTGTGAACATGCCAGGATGTCCAGGATCCGACTGGCTCTGAACTCTCTGGATGGGTGGGGCTGGGGGTCTCATGCACTGGTGAGAATCAAGAGTTTCTGTTCCCAATTACTATTTCATCCTCTGCAGCTTGGAACTCCCCATATTTCCAGAGTTGTTGGAAATGACTGAGAACACGTGACTATGGTGGTTCCTGCCTCCGTTGGTTGGTTCTGCGGGACTCCCAGGCTCCCCCTCTGCACCTGTCTGTGCCTGGCACAGAGCAGCTTTTTGGAAATGACTGGTTGTCTGAGTGAGATACGCTGAATGAAATGTTCTTCCTGCTTTGAATGAAATGATCAATAAAACCTAATGAAAACTCCAGACCCCGCAGAGTGTAGGCAGAGGCTTCTTTCACAAACACTTAACAGAATTAAACTGGTAAGTGGGAGCTGTTTTTGGAGCAGAGTTCTGGGGTTTCCTGGGGAGAAGCACATGGTGACAGCACACTTTGTAAAGTGCCTTGGTTTCCAGGGTGTCCAGGTTGCCAACAGCTCCCTTGTCTTTGACACACTCTTCCTTAGGATTGAGTAGGATTCTCTGTTCTTTGAATCTTGGGTGGTAGGGGAGAGAAGAAGGGGGTGAGACTATAAACTGTAGACATCCTCCCTTCAATGGGCACTTGAAAACTGTCCTACTCAAAGCGTGGTCCACAGACCAGCAGCATCACAAACACTGGACAGCTTGCTGGCAAAACAAGTCCGATGTCAGACTCCATACTGGAATGACTAGTTCAGAGCCTGCCTTTTAATGTGATCCTGGGACCCAGGAGGCATGGGTGCATGGGCATCTAAGATGGACATTCCTCTTCTCAGCGTGCTGATGACAGGGCTTGTCCTGGAAGCCAGAAGGAAAGCCTTCTCCTTGAATTTGAGCCTTTGCACTTGCCTTCTCTCCCTTGGAAACCTTCCCCCACAAGTGGCTAATTTTTACCTTCTCTTGAGTCTTGCTTGAAGCACACTTCCACTAGGAAGAGTTCTCTGCATCTGCTGAGGTAGGTATCACCTTTGTACACCTCCTTAAACATCATGTTTTCTCACCTTACATTGTAACTTTTTCTTTATTGGTCATTTCCAACTTAAAATGTATCTCCAAAAGGATGGAGATTCTTAATAAAGATGTTGGATGACTGGATAAATGGATGATCACTCTTGTTTCTGAAGATGAGAACACTGAGGCCTAGAGTGGTTAAATGCCTATCCCAGGGTCACACAGCTGTAGGTGTCCAAGCTGGCTTCTGAGTTCTTGAACACAACACTCCTCTTCCAGACCCTTCATCCCTCACCTTCTCTCCCTTTGCAAGATGATACTATACATTTTCTTTGAGTCACCTTGGCAGTTAGGATTGTAGCAATGTGCTGAGTGACATTGGGTGTTGGACAGTTTGATAACCACAGGAAACTCAGCAGGTGGAGCCTTTGCTATTCTTAGTGGCTAGGATTCAGGAGTCTGAGCTGATGACTGTTTATAAATGGCTTCATGTGAACCAGGTTGGTCTTCCTGGCTTGTGTTCAGAGCGCTCAATCCAGAGGTGACAGAGGTACCATACATGGGAGCAGGAGACAGCAGTCACTCATGGCCACTGAATGTGTCCTGGGCTTGCTCCGAGGATGGTCTCTGCCATCCACACCCCTTCCTCTTACTGTGAGCTTGGGCTTGCATCTGCAGCTGGTCTTGCCCAACAGACTGTGAGCAAGTGGGGCTCAGGCAGAAGTTTCAGAACTGTGCGAGCATGTGCACGTGTGTGCACTCCCCTTCCCGCCTCGCCCACTCTGCGTCCTAACCTGGTAGTGAGAGCGTGCCCAAGCTCACCTGTGGGTGGGCCCAGGCAACCGGGCATTCAGGTTTCTCCAGCTGAGCACAGTCAGCAGCATGGCAGCCCCGCAGGTCCACCAAGACACAGTGTCTTTCTTGCAGATGCTTGGCCTCCAGTGGTTCACTGAGGGGCAGTATCTGCAGCAACTGCAAGGACATAGCAAGCGGCCAACTGACTGCGACTGCATAGTCCTGTCTTTGGTGGAGAAGCTTGGAACTGAGAGGAGGGGTTTGGCTTTGTTTCCTTGGAACGGGCAGGACCAACTGTCCAGTCCACTAACCTAGGTCCTTTAGACTCGCAGAGGTCTTGGTCTGGCACCACTCCACTGTCACATGTCGGTCCAAAATGCAGTCGCCTTCATGAACTCTGATAAGCTGTGACCTCAACCACATGAAATCTAGTTTCAAAAAATTTCACAGTATATCTGTACGGGGTACTGAGGGATAGTTCATTACGTGCGCACAGAGCATAATGATCAAATCAGGGCACATAACATTTTCCATCACAGTCTGATGATCCTATGTGTTTGTAGGGCACAGCATGATGCTTCAATACCTGTGTGCAACAGACCGACCAAATCAGAGCGGCTAACAGTTCCTCTTCATTAAACATTTTTAAAGAAATCTTTAGAAAGTTACATAGTAATTGTATGTGCTTATTGGACACAGAGGGACATTTCTTTTTTAATCAGTGCATCATAATTATTCCCTAACGTGGGGTTCACGGTGACACACATGCAGGGGGCAGCATGGTCAGCTCCACGCCAACCATCCTCCCCTTGCCTGCTGCCCCCTCCCCGCTTCCTCCCTGTGGCTGTTCTCCTATTTTCATGAGATCCCATTCTAAGATTCCTTCTCTTTCTCTACCTTTGGCACTTGAAAGAAAAATTTGACCCTTGAATTTCTGTGTCTGGCTTGTTTTACTTGGTGTGATGGTCTCCAGTTCCATCCATTGAGCAGCAAATGCCATACTTTCATTTTTCCTTGTGGCTGAGTAACATTCCATTGTGTACATATACCACATTTTCTTTATTCATTCATCTGTTGATGGGCACCTAGATTAGTTCCATAACTTGGCTGTTGTGCATTATGCTGCTATAAACATTGAAATGCTCTGTCACTGTAGTATTCTGATTTTTAGTTATTTTGGATCAATACTGAGGAGAGGGATAGCTGGGTGATATGGTGATTCCATACCGAGGTGTTTGAGGAATCTCCATCTGGCTTTCCAGAGTGGTTGCACTAATTTGCAGTCAACCATGTCTGAGTGAACCTTTCCCCACATCCCCGCCAGAATTTATCATTTGCATTCTTGAGGATTGCCATTCTAACCAGGGAGAGATGAAATCTAAATCTATTTCGATTTGCATTTCTCTGATTGCTAAATATATTGAAAATTTTTTTCACATATTTGTTGGCAATTTGCATTTTTTTCCTTTGAGAATTATCTATTTAGTTCCTTTGCCCATTTACTGATTGGGTTATTTTGTGCTAAGTTTTTGGAGTTCTTTATGTATTCTGCATATCAATCCCCTATCAAAGGAGCAGCTGGCAAAATCTCCCATTCTGTAGGCTCTCTTCACACTCTTGTTTGCTTTGCTGTGCAGGTTTTTGTTTTGATGCTGTCCCACTTACTGATTCTAGATTTTATTCTTGAGCTTTGATATATCAGCACATGTGTACAATATGTACTGACCAAATCAGGGTAGTCAGTGTTTTCATCTTCTTTCTTCTCTGTGTTTGGGGTCTTCAAGCTCCCCTCGTCCAGTTATACATGAAACATACAGCAGGCAACTCTGAGTGCCAGTCACCCCCTGTGCTGCAGAACTCCAGGACCTACCCTCCTAACTGTGTTCACCTCCCCAGTACCCATCTTCCCTCTTTTCCCTCTTCCCATCTCTGTCCCCAGTAATCACGATTTTGTCTCCCAGCCTCTGAACACCCACATGTAAACGAGAACATGCAGTATGTCTGAGTCTGACTTATTTCACTAACCATGATGTCCTCCAGTTCTGTCCATGTTGCTGCAGATGGCAGGATTCTGTCCTGCTTTAGGGTTGAACAACACACCACTGTGTGTCTGCACCACATTGCAGTCAGCAGTTCCCAGTGGGTTCCTTCACCCCTGTGATCTCAATAGTTGCCACTAGAGGGGGAAGAGACAACAGAATTTCTCCCTCACAAATTCAATGTGACACAGCTGCTGTTATAATCCAAGTAATTTATGGTCCCACCCCCATACAGGTTCCATTCACTCGAGAAATATTTATTCACTGTCTACACTGTGCTTTTATCTCTCAGAACATTAAAGTAGCTGAAAATTATCAAAAAATTGAAAAGTAAGTATTTTAGGACTCAAAACATTATTTCAAATGTCAATATTTCATTAATTCCCAAACCAGAATTACTAAAATTGTACTTTCCTGGTTTTACTAGAAGTTAAACTTACCAGTAATATTTTCAAAATCAACTTCTGGATAAAAAAAAATAACCATTAAAAATATCCTTCAGCCTTGGATCTGGGGTGTAGGTCAGGGCAGAGTGCTCACTTGGCTGGGTTCCATCCCCAGGTCCCCCAAATAAAATATACTAAGCAACTGTGAAAAAGAAAGAAATTCTGCAATTTGCAGGAACACAGCTGAACCTAGAGGACACTCTGCTTAGTGAAATAAACCAGACTGAGAGACAAATGCAGAGTGGTCTCACCTGCCTGTGGACCCTCAATTCTTGTGGAGGTCACAGAAATAGGGACAGAGCAGAGGGGTGGGTGGTGTGGGGGCAAAACCTGGTGTGGGTCCCATGGGTCAGAAGGCACAGTGAGGAGTCAGGGCGAGGAGTCTGAGGCCCTGCACACAGCATGGGGCCTGCAGGTCACAGTCGTGAAGACTGGAAATGTGCATGGAGAGGATTTTAGGGCTTTGCCAAAGGCATGTGCACAAGACAGCTAGGAGGAAGC